>BCJH01000004.1:72516-321949 GCA_001600275.1 Cutaneotrichosporon curvatum | reverse complement strand
GCGTTAGATCAAGGCTCTAGCTGCATTTCTGGTTGAGAACGATGGAAGTGCGTGAAAACCATGGACAAATATAATAGTTAAAGAAGTTGAAGAGTCAGGCGGCAAATAGAGGTTGAAATCTGCTGATTTGCCTCCGCCCGTGTGTTGCCACCCAAAGCCAGGCACGCATGTTGTGAGTGCTTGTCGTACAAACGTGCCGATGGCCGATCGAGTATTACAACCGTGACATGCATAGCCATCCGCCAGCATACGCGCGAGTGGTGTACAGGCGGTTTCGAGCAATGTGCTAACTACAGTACAGGATATGCACAGCCCTACTTGACGCCGAAGATTGCCTTGAGCTCCTCGAAGCGGGCCTGCTTCTTTGCAGCTTTGGTCTCCTTCGTACCCGACTTTTCGAATGCCTTCGCAACAAGCGCGTCTTTGCGTTTCTCTGCGGTCAGCGTGGTCCCGGACTTGTGCTCACGAATGTCGAGCACCTTTGCCTCGATAGTATCCTCTGCAATGAGCTGGAACACCCTCACGGTCTTCCGTTGGCCCATCTGAGGAGTCAGTGGAGGCATAACAGAACTCACTCTGTGCACTCGGTCTACAGCCTGCGCCTCGATCGCACTTTGCCACCACGGGTCGCACTGGTGTTAACTGCATACACCTGTGATGCTCACGAGGAACACGTTGCTGGCCGCAGTAAGGTTGAGGCCTACGGCGCCTGACTTAAGCGAAATCAGCATGACAATCGGGTTGTCGTCCCTGTTCGCATCTGTAACGGGCGTCTGGAAGCGGGTGATGACTTGCTGCCGCTGGGAGTCAGCACTGCCCGTGGATACCCCACCTTCTTGGCGTTCATGCTGCCGTCAAAGCGGCAGAAAGGGATACCTTCCTCCTGCAAGACGGCAGCCACGCGGTCCAGGAATGAGGTGAATTGCGAGAACACCAGCGTCTTATCGTCTGCATCGAACGCCTTCAGGTAGCGCACGAGCTCTTTGATCTTGGCAGAGCGCACGGGGGGTTTTATGGTTGCGTCGTCGTTGAACTCGAACAAGATGTCGCTTGGGAGCTCCAGTAAGGACGAGGTGTTGAGCGGGTGTCGATCCATCGGACAGATGTGTTGGCGCCGGATCACCTCGGTAATGCAAACGAGACAGACTGCAGGCCTCAGCGCCGTCGGTCAGGTGTACTCACAAGGATGGCCGCAGACGGTGATTCGCGGGTCATCCATCACATCGTAGCACACCTGTAGCTGTCAGTGGTGAGCATTGAGCCATACGCACAGAGCACTCCTCCTGGTCTGCCACGGCTTGTCTCAGCTTGTCGATCAGTCTGTCCCGTTCTTCTTTGGAAAGAGAGTCCACGGAAGTCGCCTCGACGTCATCAGAGACAGGCGGCTTTCGGAGGTCCTCTAGGTAGGACTGGGGAACCATATCGGCGGACAGGCACAGCTGGCGCACTGAAGGGTTAGCTGCGCCAGTCGGAGTCACCTACTCCTCGTCAACATCGACAAAACATTGGACCCGTTCTAGATCGTTAGTTGTATCCCATGTAGCCACATACGTTGCCCGAGCTCATGCTCTCCCGGAAGCGACGCGACGATTCTGCGTGCACTTCGTCGTAAGTCTTACGTGTCTCCTCATCCAACTTGACGGGGCACTGATAGTACTCGATGGGGGGAAGACTAATGAGGAGATTGCCCTTGGCATCCTTGGTCTCCTTGGTTCGACGAAGGAGGATCTGTCCAACAATCGCTTGCAGAAGCTGCCCAGCTTCAGGGAAGCCTGCCTTGAGGGGACGCAGAATGAGCGAGCGGAAGTAGTCCAGGCTGTCGAGAGGGGCGCAAATGTGCAGGCAGGTGAGCAGTGAACCCAGATCAGCTGGAGAGTTGACAATGGGAGTTCCAGAGCACACCCAGCGCCTCTCTGCCTGCAATGCGACAAACGCCTGAGTCACTTGGAGTCAGTATGCTCCTCCATACGGGCACCTACTCTTTGCCTTGGGGTTCTTCATCACATGACCTTCGTCGGCCACCACGCGTTTCCACTTCAATTTCATGAGGGGACCACCCGAACCCGTTGTCTTGACTTTCTTGTTCTTGCCCGGGCTGGCCAGGTCGGCAGCAGAGATCTCCGCAGCAATGGTCTGGTAGGTTGTCAAGACCACCTGTAGGGTTAGCAGGATGTTATGCGAGACGGATCTCACATCGTATTTTGCCAGAGCGGAGCGTTTGATTGTTTTGTTGGCGCCGTGATAGGAGTAGCATGTCAACCTTCCCTCCACTACGTGGTCGGCCAGCTGCTTTTCCCAATTGCTGAGAACTGACAGAGGGCAGACTGACTGTAAGCTTCATCTCAGTGCACACTCACCGATGAGGGTGGTATCTGTGTAACCATCGGATACGCGGTCGCCCTTGGTGGCAAGCACAAGCGCGAGGGTGGTCAGAGTCTTACCTGGAGGTCAGTGCATGCCGGGCGTCCGTTAGTCACCGAGTCCCATGCCGTCTGCGACGATACCTCCACGTCCCAGTACGGGTTCATCCTCTTGGGGTGTTCTGGTAGCGACGTTGAGCCAGTAGTCTCGTCCACCCTTCTCAGCTGCCTTGTGGCGCGTCCAGAACTGAATTGGATCGTCTCCAGGTTTCTTAGGCAGAGTGGGATTCTCATGCTCGATCATCCACTGCAAAGCTTGAGATTGATGCGGAAGAAGGTCAACCAGGAGATCTCCTGATGCGAGGGACGGCGGTGTTGGATGTAACGGCAGGTGAGCAACGTCTAGATCTTGGGTGAGAGCGGACTGCCGTCAGTTCATGCCAGCACCTCCTCTCACCATGACACCATCAGCCGCCCTCTCGTCCTCCCCAACCTTCGTCAGCCCGTCAAGGATTCGACGCATATCCTCATCCATGGGTCGTTCACCGGACGAGCCACCACTTCTACCGACACCAGTCTCGATAGCAACCCGTCCTTTGCCCTTTGATCGGTTCGCCGCTGTCTGGGCCTCGGCTTGACGCCGGCGCATGGCATCGAAACCTTGCCCCATCGGCGTAGCCCAGTCAAGCTCCGGCTCTAGCTGCCGCCGATGAGACGGGCGTCCGTAGATACACATGTCCCTACTGTCAGCAGTACCTCTGTGCCAGCGTACATTGGCAACTTGAACCTCTTCGCATGGTCCAAGTTCTGTCCGACCATGCGTCCCTCCACCGTGATCAAGCGTCCGTCCATAAGCGGGGCGATCCTGGAAGCGACCTGGCGAGGGACATGACCGACCTGGACTCCTGAAGCGTTGATGACCTTCGAGAGTCAGCCTCTACCCAGTGGTGTACTGACCTGCACCGCGTTGGCGTCAAACTGGTTATGGGGTTGCCGCCTTAGCATGACGTATTCGCCGTGCCCAACTAGCCCTTCATAATACTGAATGCCGACCACGTCTGTTCTCACAGTGATGTAGAGCTTCTTTCAGTATGAGCATTCTGATTGGCATACCTCGTCTAGCTCCTGTTGCGGTGCTTCTTCCTCCTCATCATAAATCGGCCTATCGCTGCTCGATGGCACGGGTGACCTGTGACGCTTGATTTTCTGGCGGGATGCACTGGAGGTTGTAGCATGGGCAGAAGTGCTGCTGCTTGTGGGAGTTCGGCGTTGCGAGGACGACCCTTCAACAATCATAGCCTCCATGACGGTGCTGAGCGGGGCGAGACAAGATACAAGAAGGAATGATGGATGAGGTGGACAGATGATATCGGCTTGAGGTGAAACAGATCGGGGCCCCGAGGCACCAATATTGACAAGGTCATGGTCGAATGAAAGTGGAGGGGGCAGTCGCGGTTAGGACTGTGTAATTTCGGCATTACTATTGCATGCACAACTTCCCGACCTGGGATGCCGAGGACGTTCAAGGTGCTCTTTCATATGGTTAGTCCCTACGAGACACAACATATCATCAAGCTCGCTCTCGCACCCATATGACTGAATTACTTTGGCAGTTTGGGGGGTAATAATACTCGCAACAACTCTACACAATTCGGAGTTCGAGCGCCCTAGTTGAGCCTCCTACGCTTCTTACTTCGCTTGTGCCGTGAGAAGCCGTAGATCTCCCTGAGTTCCGCAAGACGGGTCTGTTTCTTCACTGTCTTCCTCACTCTCATTCCAGACTTATCATAAGCTTCGGAGATGAGGTTGTCCTTGCGAGTCTCTGAATGGTCAGTGTTGAGGACCGTATGACATGCGGATAGCGAGCATCCTCTCCTCGACTGTGTCGTCGGCGATAAGTTGAAATACTCGCACCGTCTTCCGTTGTCCCATCAGACTCGTTAGCTTGGGCGGTGCAGTGAACACACCCTGTGAGCACGGCTCACTGCTTGTTCCTCAATCGCACTGTGCCACCAAGGGTCACACTGTGATCAGCTGGGCAGAGATATGAGATTCACGATAAAGACATTATTAGCAGCGGCGAGATTCAACCCTACCGCGCCAGACTTTAGCGAGATCAGCATGACGACCGCGCTGTCGCCCCGATTGGCGTCAGTGATGGGTGTCTGGAAGCTGGCAATGACTTCTTGACGCTGATCATTAGACTGATGTATATGGCTCGCTCACCTCCTGCAAGCTGAGTCTGCTGTCAAAGCGACATGGTTTGATGCCCTCCTGAAGTAAAACAGCAGCAACACGGTCGAGGAAGCTCGTAAATTGTGAGAAAACCAAGGTCTTCTCATCGCGATTGAAGGTCTTCAGATGCCGCACGAGCTCGTTCAACTTGGCGGATCGCTCCGTGGGCACGACAGGATCGAGGCTTGGTTTAACAATGGTCTTGCTCGGAAGTTGAAGAACAGAGTCTTTCTGAAGGGGACAACCATCTAAAGGACATTCCCGTCCACGGATAACGCTGGCAAGGCATCTGCGGCAGACTGTGGCATTAGCATCCTGTGTAGTGGCAGCGGATGGGGGTGTACCCACAACGATGGCCGCAGACAGTAATGCGGGGTTCCTCCAGCAAGTCACAGCATTCCTATTACTGTCAGCCGCAGAGCACAACGGGCGCACAGAACACTCCTCTTGGTCTTCCACGGCTTCTTGCAGCCTTTCAAGCAAACGGCTTCGTTCCGCGTCTGACAGCGAGCTGACGGACACAGGCTCCTGGAATCTGGTGATTGCTGGCCGTCTAAGCTCATCGAAGAAAGCGCTGGGTACCAAATCTGCTGAAAGACAAAGCTGCCGCACTGGGCTGTCAGCACTCTCGGTGTCAAACCGGCTGACTTCGCATGAGGAGTGTCAGGAAGTTGAATGGCTTCTCCTATATCAGTAAAGTAGATGGACCTGACGTACCTTTCTGTCATCCGAATCCGACAATCTTTTGAAGCGGCGTTTCGACTCTCGGAACACTTCGTCATACTGCTTGCGAGTTCTCTCCTCCAAACGTACGGTGCACCTGGTATACACAAGCGGCGGCAGAGAGAGGATGTTATTGCCACTAGCATCCTTCGTGTTTTTGGTACGGCGGAGGAGTACCTCCTCAATGATCGCCTGTAAAAGATCGAGGGCTCTTCGCCTGTGTTCAGGTTTGCCCCTCGCGATTGGCTTGTTGACGAGAGATTCAAAGCAGCTCTTGTCACTGAGAGGTGCACAAAGGTGTAGGCATGTAAGCAAGGATCCCAAATCGGCCGGCGAGTTAACGATAGGTGTCCCCGAGCAGGCCCAGCGCCGCTCTGCCTGAAGCTCCCTGAAAGCCATTGCCACTGAGAGTTAGTTGCAGTACACTTGGAACGTACTCTTTCCGCCAGAGTTTCTCATGACGTGCCCCTCATCGGCGATGACTCTCTTCCATTTCATCTGTCTGAGGGTGCCACCGGGGGCAGTGGCTCGTCCTCTCCTGGTCCTACCGGGTGTTTCCATGGCTCTCAGGGTCGTTTCAGCTGCGACTGTCTCATAAGTCGTCAAGACGATCTTGAGAGTGAGCGACTGTATGTAGGCGCCGTGGACTCACATCACACATAGCCAGCAACGATCCATCAATTCTGTTATTTCTGTGATAGGTATGGACCTTTAGCTTGCCAGCCGTGACATGTTCTTCGAGTTGTTGCTCCCAATTGCTGATCACAGATGGGGGACAGACAAGCTGTGAGCTCACCGTTCACGTACTGCTTACCAATCAGAGTTGTCTTGGTATAATCCTCGGATAGAGGCTCGTTTTTGGTAGCGAGAACAAGAGCCAAGGACGTGAGTGTCTTGCCTTTCAATGTCAGCGCAGGGCTAGCTCTTCATGACCTACCCAGCCCCATGCCGTCAGCCATGATTCCACCCCGGCCAAGGACTGGAGCGTTCTCTTGAGGTCTTAAAGTGGCAGTGTTAAACCAGAAGTCAGGATCGCCTTTCTCATTCGCATCACAGCGTTCCCAAAGATGAACGGCTTGACATCCTGGCGTCTGGGGAAGCACAGGGTTCTCATGCTGAATCATCCATTGCAAGGCCTGCGACTGATGTGGCAGAAGATCAACTCTCAGTTCTCCAGTAGCACGAGACGGCGGGGAAGGATGGCGCGGCAATCTCGCGACGTTGCGATTGCTTTTCAGGGAGAACTGCTAGTTAGCTTCACCGCGTCTGTTCTCACCATTGGATCAGCAGGACTGCTGTGTCGGACTATGATATGGAAAGAGCGACACCATGCGAAGCGTATTACAGGCTGTGAGAGTCGTTTTTATTACGGCTAGATCTCCGATGACTCTTGCTGGGGTCCAACCCCGATTCTGATCCCATACCTTTGCGCTACGTACTGGAGGTCATCCGATATACTGACGCCTTCGCTTTTGCCTCGAACTCTCTGTAGACCTGTGGGAAGCGTTCTATACACCTATGAGTTTGAGAAACATTAGCGAAGCTTGCGCCCTAGGCGCACGTTATGCTGTGATCTGGTGATGCGAAAAGCCGACGTACTGGAAGTCAGCAAGTGAGATTGCTCCGTAAGTTAGCCGTTGCTACTCTCTGGCGAGGAACAACGCCCATCGGTCACGCGTCAACGGGTGAGGAACTGCTGCTGCTACAGTATTGCAGTGAGAAGTGTGCACGCCCTAGACAATGGATTCGAAAAAGAATAACCGGTGGCACCGTGCTGGGAGACTCAATCTGCGATGGTGATTCTTTTGAGCTGATTGCCGATGACGTCGCAGCAAGGCTGGCTCGTCGAATCGGCAAGTACCTCATAGAGTCGAATACCATGCAGCTTCGGCAAAGATTGTACCGGCCAGAAAGAGAACCTCGAGACGCTCGCGATGAAACGTTTCTCCACTTCCTGATAGATAAGGCGCTCACGAGTCGACTCTCAGCTGACCCGGGTCCTTCGGTAGGTGCACGATTGGATACGTCACTGAGATCCCAGATACTGTGAGTAAAGAAGATGGCGTCGATGATATAGAGTCGAGAACGAGGGTGCCGAGCGAGTGACCAGATATGAGGAAGTGTGAAATGCAAAGAAGAAAGCGTAAAGAGATAGCGGTGGATCATCCGACTTGTGGGTTATCTGATGGAGCCCCCAGGCACCACCTCCAGGCACCATCTGATACGGCAGCCCCCAACTCAGTTCTTCGGACTTTAGAACAGAATGTGAGTATTTGCAACGGGCGTGGAGAAGTACTATTTCGTATGGCAATGTGCTCTGTCTAGTACTTTCGGGGCCGAAGAGTCTTTGGGAGCTGGCAGCAGGTGAGCTCAAGTAGCCGGTCGCTTGCAGTGGTGCCAAGGTCTTTTTCATGTCCTTCCGTTCCCCCTGCTCTCGTCGAAACTGGAACAACATGCGGTTGGTTTTCCGAGCTCTGGAGAGTGTGAGATATCATCACGCTAAACTCGTAGCATGTATTACCGTGCATCGCTCTAGCTCTAGCTTGCCACCATCTCCCTATCGGCTGAAAGCAATGGCCCAGCTGGACATCCGTGACAGCCTACTCATCTCGGGGACCAACCCTCGACACGACATACTGCCGCACCCGCTTCTGCTCCTCACCTCCAACACCATCGATCTCCTCCGCAGTCTGTCCCTCCGAGTCCGTCTGCGGTCAGCACAGTCCACGGTAGCAGCACCCACCCTGTCACGATCCGCTCCAGCCTCAATGAGGATGACCGCAGCCTCGCCGTGCCCGCTCTCCATGGCCAGGTGTAGCGGGGTGAATCCAGCCCTGTCTGCGGTGTTCAGGCGTGTCTTTGGCCGTCCCTCGGGTGGGTGGAGGAGGAGGTTGAGGAAGGCACCGTTGCCTGTCGATGCTGCGCGGTGCATGGGATGTTGGGAGGCGCGGTCCTTTGCATTGATCTGTGGGTGTAAGCGTGTGAATACGGTCAGGCTGGATCTGCGTGGACTTGATGCTCAGTCCGGAGCAGAGGCTCGGCCAGACTCACATCGGCACCGTGGTTGATCAGGAGGCGTCCCATCTATTTATCAGCGACGTGAAGGAGTCGCACGTACCGGAACATTCCCCTTTGACGCAGCATAATGCAGTGCGGTCTGACCCTTGTCGTTTGCATTGTCAACCTTGGCGCCGGCATTCAGCAGCTCCTTTACGGACTCGATCTGGCCCGCAGCCGCGGCGATGAGGAGTGGTGTTGCGCCGACTGCATCTTTCGCCTCGAGGTCTGGGGAGTTGGAGAGAACGAGCTGGAGGACGCCGAGGTTGTTGCCGGTTGCTGCCCAGTGCAGTGGTGTGCGGCCGTCCTCGTCCTTTGCGTTGATGAGCGCGTGGTCTTCTGCGAGGAGGCTGCGGATGAGGCCTGGTTGGCCTGGATGGGAGTTAGCATGTGCATTGTGCGCGCGCATTGCGTCACTGGCGAGCTAGACCTGTACCTTCTTGTGCTGCGCGGTGTATGCTGAGATTTGACATTGTGGTGTCTTTTCTGGGATGCTAGACAATGCAAGACAGGTGAGGTGGATGGGACGGGTGGACGAGATGTGAGAGGAGCGTGTGGTTGAGAGTGAGAGTGGAGGTTGTTTCTATGGTGGACTGGTGGAGGTTGAGCTCGATGAGACACTGCGTCAGCGTGGGAGGTAAAGGGGAAGCCAGGAGGCAAGGAACGGAAGGGAGGAATTGGCAGGGAGCCTGCGCCTGAGCCTAGCCGCAGCCAAAAGCTGAGCCAGCTGAGCCAGCCGAGCCAGCAGCGGAGTCTTTCTCTCGGCTGAAGGGGGGCCAGGAGGATTGTGGGTTTTGGGTAGGGCTTGGGGGGATTTGGCTGGTGCCTGCAGGAGGTCGACATGAGCAAGAGGGGAAGGGAGGCACGCTTGGGGAGAGAGGGCTCATTCCGCTCGGGCCAACAGGATCCACAGGGCACATAAACACACAAGACCTCACTAAGGACAGGAAGGGGCGCACTGCCTTCACTCGCGCGGATGGGTGCGCGGCTGGGCATTCTCTGTGTAACCATCCATGTATGTACGGGTGTGAAGGTTGTGTGTATGCAGCCTGTGTATCTCTCGGCACCCGCATCCGCATGCAAGCCCATCAACAAACCCTGCACAGCCTACTGCATAGACAGACTCAGCCTTCAGCAGTCTTGTCTCGCACTCTGTCTCTTTCTCTCTCTATCTCCCACTCTCTCGACATCTCTCGCTCGCTTGCTCGTTTGCTCGCATCTATTCGGGGCTCTTATAATCAAGGTCTCACAGTCGCTGGTTGAGACTGGGTCATCGCCGTTCGCCACCACATTAGTAGTTCTCTGACGACAACAAGGGTCATTTAACAACCGCCCGACTGCTGGAATCACAAACTGCTCCTAGCATCCCCTCGCCCCTCTCCTTCCTATCACCTCTCGCCCCAGTCGCCCATTCACCTCTGATCCAATGCGCATCTCTCTGCGAGCCATCACGGCCGCACTGCTGCCTCTGGCAGCGGCTCTCCCGGCAATCCAGCGGAAGGGCAAGTTCCTCTACGACAACACTGGCGCCCGGTTCTACATCAAGGTGGGGTTTGCAAACGTATATCGGGGCTGACTGAACAGGGCATTGCATACCAGCCGCAAGGCAGGCTCGCAGAGAACACTGAGGACAACCAGCTTCAGTAAGTCGCACCTGTCATGCATCGAACACTCGCTAACGCTCGCAGCGGAGGCTTCCCGGAACCGTAAGGATGAGTCTCCTTCCCAACTAACCCCAGTGAATCATACATCGACCCGCTATCCAGCGAGGCCAACTGCACCCGCGACGTCCCATACCTGCAGGAGCTGGGTGTCAACGCTGTGCGCGTGTACAGCGTCAACTCGTCGCTCAACCACGATGCCTGCATGCAGGCGTTCGACGCTGCCGGCATTTACGTTCTTCTCGACATTTCGCTTCCTCTCAACGGCTCTATCAACCGTGCTGCCCCCTCCTGGTCTACCAACCTGCTCAACGAGTATGTGCGCACCATTGACGCTTTCAACCGGTATCCGAACGTCCTGGCATACAACATTGGAAATGAGGTCATCAGCACCCCCGGAAGCACCTATGCTGCTCGTGAGTCGGACGAATGCTCTCAAGGGCTCTGTGCTGATGGCCAGCCTTTGTCAAGGCCGCGGCGCGCGACACTAGGGCATACCTGAAGAGCATTGGCTCGACAGCACTCGTCGGCTACTCGGCTACCGATGGCGAGCCAGACTTCCGCAACTCTGTAGCGCACTACTTCACCTGCGGCAATGACACTGAGACTGTCGACCTCTACGGTACGTTGTCGGGCGCAGTGTAGTGCTAACGGAAACAGGACTCAACAACTACCAGTGGTGTGGCAACTCGACTGTCCAAGCCTCCAACTGGGGAGCCATTGCAGATGGATTCAAGGACATCCCAGTGCCTACGATCATGTCCGAGTTTGGCTGCATCACCTCCCCTCCGCGTGTGTGGAACGAGGTGTCTGCGCTTTACTCTGCACCCATCTCTGACGTCTTCTCCGGAGGTCTGGCATTCAGCTACTTCCCCACCAGCGACGGCTACGGGATGGTCACCTTCTCTGCCGACGGCACACGGTGAGTCCACCTCCAAGTCCGCCATCTAACAATGCAGAGTAACCACCTCGGACGACTTTAACCGCCTCGCAGCGCAGTACAAGGCCAGTAACGGCCCCAACTCGCCCACCCAGGACGCGGCCGCTGCTGCGCCCATCACCTGCCCACCAGAGTCGAACAGCATGCTCGCAAACAGCAAGCTGCCCCCGACGCCAGACCAGGCTGCCTGCGAGTGTGTCCGCGACGCAGCACTCGCCTGCCGTGTCAACGCGGACACAGCCAACGACCCCATCAAGGTCGGCGAGCTGATCGACGCGGCGTGCTCCCTCCTCGGCGAGACCAACTCGACTGTCACGTGCGCCAACATTGGCGGTAACGGCACGACGGGCGAGTACGGCCCGCTCGGCATGTGCGACCCAGCTATCAAGCTGTCGTACGTGATGACTGCGTACTGGGAGCAGAACCGTCTCCCTACGTCTTGCGACTTCAGCGGCAACGCCACGCTCTACGAGATTGGTGAGTTGTCCACATACGAGCAGTTGAGCTGACGACAGGTGTCCAGACTGCCTCGGACGCATCAGACGCTGCCGCCTCTTGCTTGGCCGGCAAGCCTCCAGTGTCGACTCCCACCGGCTCTAGCGCGCCTGTTCCACCGACCTCGAACGGCGGTTCTGGTGGAGCCGGCGGCGGCGCAGGCACCAACACTGTCGCGTCCGAGGACGCCTCTGCTGCTCCCCAGAGCGGCGCTGTGCCCTCCATCTCTGGGTCCGCTGTCGCTGGCATCGTGTTTGGCGCGGTTGGCGTCCTTCTCGGGGCGTTCCAGGTCCTCATCTAGTCTCCAGGTTTGGCGTTGGGTCGTGGCCTATAGTCGTGTAGACTCCTCGGCATCGGCATGTGCGAGCGAGGTATGCATTAGTTGAAGCAGTGCAGCGGGTGGAGAGGGGCCTGGGGAGCAAGGAGGACATTTGTTCGTTCTGAACTTATCCCCTTTCTAGCACAAGGTGAGCCTCTGCGATCGCCATGTTTGGACTCTGATCGAGTAGCTAGCTATCTTATCGATGTTGATGAGCGTTCCTGCTCACCCAAGCGAGCATCCGAGTGCCCACGATCCCTTTCCCGGTCCTTCCGATCCTTCGGTCCTTCGGTACTCTCGGTGCCTCAGGGGCGTCAGGGCAGAGTCACCGTTTAAGCCTGTTAGGGTGTTTCCGACTCTCCGGGCGTAGTGATGCTCGTGCGCTCGTGATGCTAGGAAGTGATGCCTTCCCTCAGGGATGTTAACCACCTACCCCACGCGCCTCTCATTCATAACAAACAGAATGTTTTCCAGATTTCAATTCAGTGCCGTCGCGCCTCATCGCTCGCGTACAACGAACGAACGGCAGGACGACCCTCGTCTCACTTCGACGCACGTACATGAGATTTGCGCCAGGCGGAAACCGACGGCGGACGCGTAATGTACGAGTGCGACAGGTGTAACAGGTTAGAAGGTCATGTCCATGGCGACTCACTGTCTTTCTCACTCGCCAAACAAAGCACAAGCGATTCACACCATCACCTCGTCCTCGCATGAGCCGCTTCCCAGACAATGCTCTTGGCCTGGGGCCGTTTGACGATGAGGTGAGTCAGTGCAGCGCAGCGCAGCGCGGGTCATTTCCCAAGTGGCCAGCAGCCAAGCCCCACACACCTTACCCCGTACGCGGCGGCTGTGTGCCGTTGCTCAATCTGCATTGTAGCGGCATCACATCATCCTCTCCCAGTCGCGATGGCATTGTGCTAACACACAGTACGAGCACGACCCCTCCTCGCCATACGGGGGGATAAGTAACTCGCGCTACCCGCCCATGGCTACTCTTCCCTCCATCTCATCCCGTCGCAGCCTGGGCAGCCTATCGCGCTCCTCCTCGCACCAGGAATACCCCATGGAGCAGCAGAACACCCAGTACGCGCAGTACGCCGCGCAATATGGCGGCAACCAAGCCCAGCCCCAGCCTGGCACTGGGCAGTTCTCCTCCCAGCTGCAGCACTCGCCAGAGGACTATGCTCGCCAACAGCCGCCGCATCAGTTGGATCAGCCTGACCCCCCAGCACCGCAGGGCGGACAGGGCGGCGAGTTCGGCCAACATCAGTACCCGAGCTATGGGAACTTGAACGATCCCAACCTTGAGTCGGGGCACGCCGGAAGTGAGAAGGAGGCCGCGCCAGCCTCGAAGAAGAAGATGGTGTGGATCATCGTTGGTCTTATTGTCGCCGTTGCTATCATCGGCGGTGTGGTCGGCGGAGTGTTGGGCTCAAGGAAGAGCTCCAACGGGGACAGCGCCAGTGCTGGTGCTGGGTCCGGCTCGGGCGACGGGAACGGCAATGGTAATGGCGACGGATCGTCCAACGGCAATGGGAAGAACACCGCGTCCGAGCAGCCGCTGCCTGACCTCCCCAAGGTGCGCGGTGGCTCTGGCGGCGTTGGCAGTGAAGTCACCACCGACCTGGGCGTTACGTTCACCTACGTGAATGACTTTGGCGGATCGTGGGCATTCGACGAGGAGAACCCGTTCTCCGTAAGTTCGGGAAAGGGGGTGTGCTGACGAGAAGGTCTCGGGACAGGCGCAGAGCTGGACCCCCAAGCTTACGGAGGAGTGGACGTGGGGCCGGGACATTGTGCGCGGTGTGAACCTTGGTGGATGGCTTGTGACTGAGCGTGAGTGAATGTACGAGAGATGTGCTGATCGCAGCGTTTATCGTGCCCGCGCTGTATGAGGAGTACCAGGACTCGACGCCTCAGGCTATCGACGAATACACTCTGTCCCAGGCGTGAGTGAAGAAATGGAGGTAGTGCTGACAGTAGAATGGGCAAGGACCTGTCGTCCAAGATGGGCGAGCACTACAAGACCTTCATCGTGAGCTAGTACTAGGCGGAATCACTGACGGCAGACTGAGAAGGACTTTGCCGATATCGCCGCTGCTGGCTTGAACTGGATCCGTATCCCTATCGGTTATTGGGCCATTAGCGTGCAGGACGACGAGCCCTTCCTGCCCAAGGTGTCTTGGCTGTACTTTGTCAAGGCTGTCGCCTGGGCGCGCAAGTACGGACTCCGCGTCCAGGTCGACTTCCACGCCCTGCCTGGCTCGCAGAACGGCTGGAACCACTCGGGCAAGGCAGGCGGCGTCGTCGGCTGGATGGCGGGCATTATGGGTATCGTCAACGCCGAGCGCCACCTCGACAACATCCGCTCCGTAGCGCAGTACATCTCCCAGGACGGCATCAAGCAGGTCGTTCCCATGATCGGCCTCGTCAACGAGGTGCAGACCATCAAGGTGCCGCAGGATGCTCTCGGTTCTTTGTAAGTGCCACACTCCCTCACAGCTAACAGCAGCTACCGCCAGGCATACGAGACCATCCGCACAGTCAGTGGCTTTGGCAACGGCGCCGGCCCCATCATCGCCATGCATGAGGCGTTCCTCGGCATTGCGGGATGGAAGGGTTTCCTCGCTGGCGCGGACCGTGTCGCCCTCGACCAGCACCCTTACCTCGCCTTCGGGGGACCCAACACCCGTCCCTGGGCTAGCCAGATCGAAGAAGCCTGCAGCTGGGGCGGAGGCACGAACGACACCCAGCGCGACTTTGGCATCGTCGTCGGCGGGGAGTGGTCCAACGCCATCAACGACTGCGGGCTGTGGCTGAATGGCGTGGGCTCCACCCCCGCCTACGAGGGCCACGACGGCACCGCAACCTGCAAGACCTTTGACGAGTGGATGCACTGGGACGACGAGATGAAGCAAAACGTCATGGGCTACACCATGGCCAATATGGATGCTCTGCAGAACTTCTTCTTCTGGACGTGGCATATTGGAAACTCGACGGTGCTCGGATACCCCTCCACCCCGCTGTGGCACTACAAGCTCGGCCTGGAGCAGGGCTGGATGCCCAAGGACCCGCGCGCGGCCGGCGGATACTGCAAGCGCCAGAACTTTTGCCCGGGTTGCTACGAGTTTGACGGCAACTTCCCCGCCACGGCGACGGGCGCTGTCCCCTCCCCGACAGTCGCGGCCGACCAGGTAGAGAAGTACCCCTGGCCGCCGGCTTCCATCCTCCCCGAGTGGATTGGCACGCGTGTGTCGGTCCTGCCCTCGCTGGTGCAGACTGGCACGCCGCTGACGCTCCCGGTGCCCACGGAGTCGGCGTTCCTCTCTGGCTGGGCGAACAACAATGACAACGTCGGCGCGTGGGTCACGGCCGCGGGGTGCCCGTATCTTGGGTGGGTTGGGCGTGTTGCAAAACTGACGGCAGGGCGTATGATGGTAATGTGCAGAGCGCGATGCCTACTGCTGCGTGCACTGGCACGAGTGCGTAGTTGGACATTGGACTTTGGTTTGGTGATAGATGCACGGATACATGGCATGTGTGCGGTTGTTGCCTCGCAGCGAGGCCTGTGGGATATCAATATCTCAACCTCTCTGCCCAGTGACGCGAATTTCCCACATGACAGACATGGACTAACACGATACATATCACTGAGTCTGGGTATCATTAGGCCTGGAATGTACACTAGCCACAGCGCCGCTCGGGTTCGTAAATGGCCTTTGCGACAGCCAGATAGACGGTACTAGAAGCGGTTGGGGTTGTCAAACGCAGGCATCGCCACACCAGGCGCCTGCTGCGCATTGTAGTCGCTCTCGTCGATGGGGTGGCCGTGATCGTGGTCATGGCGATCGAGGCGGTGGTTGTCGTGCGCGTGCGCGGCGGGCATAGACGCCACGGGAACACGGTATCCAGGCGGGTACGAGGACATGTCGCTGCTCGCACCATTGATGTGGGTCGGCTGCCTCCGCTGCTGGAGGGGTGCGCCCTCGGCATCGCTTGGCGTCTGGTGGAGCGGGATGCTGTCGTCGCGTGGGATGCGGGGCGCGTAGGGCTTCCAGCTCTTGCGGGATGCGAGGGCGGGGTAGTACTGCCTGTAGCCCCACCAGCCTGTTGCGATGCCGATAATGGCGCCGGCAATCACGTCGGTCGCGTGGTGCCGGTAGTCCATGGTGCGGGAGACGGAGACGAGGGCGGCGGCGACGAGGGGAATGAGGAGGATCCACGACTTGATGGCGTAGCCGCGGCCGTTATATGTGCGGAGTTCTGGCGTTAGGGTGGATTGGGGTAGAGGGAGGGGGGAGGGACTCACTAGCTGCGAGGTAGAGGAAAAAGTAGATCATGCTGGTCCAGGCGAAGCTGGAGTGGCCGGAGGGGAAGCTGCGGAAACCTTCTTGGAGGTGCTCGGTGCGCGTGCAGACTGTCCAGGAGGTGAGGCCGTGTTCTGGGTTTGCGGTCAGGCCAGCGGGTAGCTGGCAGCGGTCAAAGAAGTCGGGGCGGGGGCGGCCGACGGTGATCTGGTGTGAGTGGGGGTCCTGCTGGGAGGCGGGCTCACCTTGATGATGTTGGTGAATGTCACGCCTAGGCCGAGGGAGAGGATGAAGCCCAAAAGACTGCTGTGAACGTCCCAGAAAGACCTGTACATTGCTCTGCGTGTTAGTGGGGAAAGACTGGCAGGCTCACGCTGTGGCAATCATGATCAGAGCAGGAACAGCACCGTACAGCACGCCCAAGAGCCACACTGGGATGCGTTCCGGGTCAGCCATGGGGTGCGCAAGGGAGGTGTCGGTGACATCGAAGACACGGCGGTAGCCATCGATTTTGTCCAGGAGGTAGAAGATACCCTGTTTGTCAGAGGATGTTAGGAGCTCTACGCACCCAGGCAAAGATGGTCAGCACCCAGTCGGGCAGGTATGACCAGAAGACGCGCCAGGAGTACGGGCGGTCTGGGTTCCGCGACGGCGGCTGCAGCTTCCAGGTTGGCATGGTGGTTGAGGATGCGCTGGCACTAGCCCCGATGCGTTATCTAGCGAGATGGGTTGCTTGCGCTGCTGATGGGACAACAAAAGTGATGCGCAAGGAGGGTCGTGCGAGCGGATCGCAGAGTCGCGCGTAAAGTCGATTGAGTCTGGTTACTCACACGAGCAAGAGCTCGTGGTGCGCCACAATGCCGAGGGGGCGCCGTAAACGATGATGTCAGGAGTGTCTTGGCGCGACGATCGGTTCAACAACCGCGGTTCGATCTGTCGAAGCTGGATGTCAACCAAGTAGCAGTGATGGGGTGAACGACGATGAGCAATGAGATATGGATGGACGACAGAACGAATACGACCCGATTGTGTATGGGAGATGGGATGCGACCTGTGCTCCACTGATGAACGGACCGGCGGGGTGATCGGCTTGACCTCTGCCCCCTGTCACTCTCTGTCAAAGTGCTCGGTGCCTGTGTGTCGTCAAATTCGGCCAGATCTCATTCAAAAGGAAAGCGGCAAATGGCCCAGACGGAAGGTTATTAATAGAGTGATCTTGCTCTTGCGAGTGGTCGCTGACATTGCATGCACCCATGTGCAAGATCTGCTCACTGCGTCTGGTGTGACTGGAGGACACTATAACAGGTGAAGGATGCTGTGTAGATGAGCTCACACTCCGCAGCATACATAAGTTCGCAGAGTTCCATTAGTAGAAGTAATGACCAGGACGCCGTTCCTAATCAGACTCTTGCTGGTCACTCAAGTACCCGTCTGTACGTCTCTCGACGGCTGGCCTGCTTTCCACGACTCCTCATTGCCTGCCACACGCATCGCAATTGTGCACAGCACAATGACAGATCGACTCGTACCAAGTCCAATGCATGCATGTAGAGAACATTGAGCTAGATCACACATCAAGAGCTGGTAGCTCACATCACGTGACCAAAACACCGCAACTCCCGCCATTGGCCCATCTGCCTCCGTTGTTGATCTTTCGACGCGCCCGACTTTCATGACCGTGTCGCACGCGCGCCGTGGCTGTACCGTACCAGTGGACAAACCGACGACTCGCCAGCCAGGCAGCAACCTTTCCAGCATCGCCAACTCCATCTTTCCAACCTCATCGACAACAACCATGGCAGCACCGATGTCCTTCTTCAGCGGACCGCTGGGTCCAGCAAAGACTGTGCAGGCTGTCCCTCGTCCTGGAGCACCTGGTGTCATTACGACCAAGCGCGTCGCTTCCACATCGGCGGCGGGTGGTCCAAGCAAGCGCGTCAAATCTACCTCCAACAACACTCACAAGAGCCACCGGTCGACCACGCCTACCGCAAAGGCTCACGTTATTCACCGCCCTCGCGAGCCACTCACGCCTCAGCCGTCGAGCGAGGACGCACCTCGCAGCGGCATCTCGTTCAAGATTCCCGCTCTGCCTGCTCGTCTGGCCCCGCTCACACCAACAACCTCAACAGTAGCGGCATCGTCCTCTCCCCGTCGCCTCCCTTCTTCCCCACGCCACAGCTCCAAACCTGCCCAGACTGTCTTCCTCGAGGCAGGGTGTACCCTCATATTTGGGCGACACCACATTAGGGGATCGAAGCCGGCCGTTGGTCCCGCACCGGCATCGGTCGCGGCTAGCTTGGCCGATGCCTCCGCGCCTGCGCGCACAGTGATCCTTGACCGCTCAGCAAGCCACGCAAGTCGCGTCCACGCGGCTGTGGAGATGATCGAGAACTCGATCCGTATCTTTGTCGCTGGACAGAATGGCATGCGCGTTCGCTCAGCCGCAGGGGACAAGTTCCGCCGCCTGGCTTGTGGCACTACTTCTAAGTTTACCCAGTCTGCTCTCGAGCTCGACTTCTACGGCGCAAGCGTGCTTTTGCGCACTGGTGACCCAGACGAGACCGAGGACGAGCGCCTCTTCACCCCACCACCAGAGGATATCCCACGCGCAGCCTCGCCCCTCTCCCTCCCGCCCTCGTCGCCACCCATGATGCCTATTGAGCTCTTCGCAGTTGAGGAGGAGGACGAGGAGATGGAGGAGCCACAGAGCGAGCCCGCTGCTGTTGTTTCAGAGCCAGAGCCAGAAGTCGCCGAGCCCGAGAGGCACATCTCGCGCTCGTCCTCTCCCCTCTCCGAGCCAGAGGCTGAGGCCGACTTCACCCCCGCCCCCGTCCCCGCCGCAGTAGACGTAGAAGTCAAGGCTGAGCTCCTCGAAGCCGTTGTTCCTGTCGCAACACCCGCACCGGTGCCAGCACCCCTCAGCCGCGCCGCCTCCCCATCTCGCAAGAGCCGCGCCAGCACCCCCATCGACATGCCCCCCTTCCCAGAGGGCATCGACCTCCCCGCCCTCCTGGCGAGCACTGTCGTCTTCTCCGGCTCCTCCAAGCTCTCCCTCCCCGACCTGGTCAAGTCTCTCCTCGAGGTAAGTCACTCTCATCGTACCCGCTGACAGCAGTCCCAACCGTCTCTGCGGGAATACTCCCCCGAGGTGTGGTCAGTCTGGGCGTCGCGTGAGCTCGAGACCAACGCAATGTTCGGGAAGATTACGCGTAATGGGCGTGATGCGTCTGGCCGCCCGCTGCAGCCGCACTACTTCTACAACCCAGTGAACGACCCCGATGCGGGGCGTGCGGCGGAGCTGGGTGGTCTGGTGCGTCCCCTGCGTGCGGCGCAGAGGTCGGGCGGGAAGACGATTGACTGGCGCCCAGTTGGGGCTGGTCGGAGGCGATACTAGATGGAGAGTGCGGAGTGATTTTGGTTGTAGCTGGATACCTGATGCATTGGTTAATCAACATAGAAGTACCAGGCAGCGGAGTCTCTGTAGACTTCTGTGGTACGACAGCAGTACTGTCTTTGAGTAGTCCGTTGAGATTGAGAGCAGAGGGCTGGAATCGAGAACCAGAGAGCTGAGATCGAGAACACCGGCACAGCTGGAAAGGAGGGTGTTTCATTTCGTAGACTCGGCTTTCGAAACGACAAGCAACACGTCGGCAGGGTGCGTCACACTTAGTTGTAGGACACCTCCACCCGCTCACGCGTCAAAGGTCCATCCGTCAGCCTCGAGCGCAGTCCGGGCAGCGGACAGAGTATCAGTCGTGACGAGGATGTAATCCGTGTCCCTGGGGTCAGCCTACACAGCTACATCTAGGTCGGCGAAGTTGCCCAACTCACCACGTCGAGATAGCAAAGATAGACACACTCGCGTCCTTGAGCACCCTCGCAAGCTCAGACAGAACGCCCACCATGTCTGGAATCAGCGCCGCCTCTCACTCCCCGCCGCGCTATAGTGGAAGCTACGCCTCCCCCCTCCCTCCCCACTCACGATGCTCGAGCGGCCCCTTGACCCTGATGGCGACCCACGGACCCCCAGCGTGCTTGCTGCCTTCCTGCTTGCTCGCGACGATGGAGATCTCCTCCGCCGTGCTGGTTACGCTGACAAACTCGCCATCCCAGACCCCAGAGGGCAGGCTCGCGCCCTTCGCATACTGGTGTACATAGAGGTTCTGGTATGCCACGCGCAAGTGCAGAATCGGGAGCGTCTTGTCGAGCGTGAATGGGGCGGACTTTGAACACATCACGGACAAGGACACAGAGCTGATGGCGTGCGTGCGGTGGATAGACCGGTGGTGCGCTGACCAGCTCGTTCCGGCGGAAGTCTAGTGCTTTAACGGTGTTTGCATCGGGATTCAGGCTGCAATCTACTAAGCATGCTAAGTACAGTCAATTGCAGTCAACCTGAGTCAGGAATAGACACCTCAACCCCCCGAGTGCCGCATGCCTGCCTCCACATGGACCTCCACTTCTTCCCCACATCCCCGCAATCCCGTCACTCAACTACTCCTTGCCCTTGCCTTTGTCGAGCTTGTTCATGATGAGCTGGAAGTCGCGGTTCTGCTTCTGCTTCTCATTCGCATCGCGCTTCAGCATGTCAGGGCTGACCCCATCCTGCACGGCCAAGCCCTGCGCTGCACGCCACTTGGCCTTCTTCAACCGCCGCTCGTCCTCCTTTGCGCCAGCTTCGTCAGCAGCGAGGAAGCCGCGCAGATCAGTAATCGCACTGCCAGAGAGAGGCTGCAGGCGCGTGACTGGGCCGTCGTCCTCTGACTCGGGGGTGGGCGAGCGCTCGAACGGTAGAACCTGCTGGAGGATGGGAGATAGCGAGCGGGTGCGTGATCGCGCGCGCTTGCGTGGAGGCGAGGATGAGCCAGATGTCTCCCTCCGCCGTCTTGGCGACCTCGGGCGCCCGGATCTGCCACCACCGCTGCCTCTAGGCGAGGTTGAGCCCCGCAGCCGGTAGTCGTCCTCATGCTCATATTCGTCGCGCCACCTGCCTCGTTCCGTTCCGCTCCGAGACTCGTGCCTGGAGTAATCTCGGCTGCGATCGTGGCGGATAGTGTCCGAGGCTGGGGCTCGGGATCGGCGACTGTAGGGTGAAAGCTCCCGGTCTCGTTGGTAGCCGTGGCGGTCGTCCTCCCTGCTGTGGTCCAAGCTGCGTCGTCTGTGATCGTACGCGTCCCTGTCCCTGCGGTCGTGGCGGTCGCGGTCGTACTCTCGGTCGCGGTCGTGACGGTCGTAGCGGTCGTAGCGGTCGTGACTTCGCTCATGACTGTAGCTTCGGTCTCTGCGGTCGCGACTGTCGTCCCTACGGCGTCGTGAGTAGCCGTCGTCGTAGCGATCGCGTCGTTCGTACGAGACAGAGCGGGATTGTGATCGTGGCCGTGACCGTGATCGTGATCGCGATCGTGACCATGAGCGGTCATATGATCGTGAGCGCGAGCGAGGGCTGTACGAGTCTCGCCGGCGGGAGTCGGAGCGTGACCTCGACCGTGAACGACGACGGCCTTTTGCGTCGTCGACATCCATCTCTCCCTCTTCCCTCTCATCGTCGTCGTCTTCCGACTCGTCCTCATCCTGTCCGCCAGTGTAGGCGTTCAGGTCGTACTCTCCCGCATCTGCAAAGATGTCCTCGTCGTCATCCTCTTCCTCTGGTACTGGCGGAGCTTTGACTTCCACACGTGCTGGCGGAGATGTGCCACCTCGTGTCGGCTCAGCTGAAGTTTTCGGCTTCGGCACAGCCTCGGCCTGTTTGGGCTTCGGCGCAGGCACAGACTCGTCCTCAGCTGACCTCGTCTTCTTCTTCTTTTTCTTCAGCTTTGGTGGTCCTGAACCGCCAGCAGCGGCTGCCGCAGCAGCAGCTTCAGCCTCCGCTTTCTTCTGCGCCAAAGATTTGAACTGCACAGTCAGGATATGCCTTGTGCAAGCACAACTCACCTTGCTGACCTTTGGCTTCTCTGCCACACGCTCTGTCTCTGACGATTTGGACTTGGTCTCGACTTTGCCCACCAAGTCCGCACCCAGCTGATCAAGCTCGTCCTCGACATCGCCTGCCTTCTCAGCTTCCAGCTCCGCCTTCCTCCTTGCTAGAAGGGCAAAGTCGAGTCCCTTCACAAGCACAGAGTGCTCGGCATCGCCTCCGAGGTATGCGCGCTGCGCCTCCACCTGAGTCTCAGCTGATGCTCGGTCCGGCACTCACCTTGTCCGCATCTCCGCCTGCTTCTTCCTTGCGCTTCTCAAAGTCCTGTAGCAATTGCTCCACCTGCCGTTAGTCATCACTCTCATGCATGTCCTACCTCTTGGTACTCGCCGTCTCCCCCAGCTCTCCGTAATGCTGCGCGGTCCTTGTATGAAGACTCTGCCTTGTTCCTATCGTCCCGAGCCTTCTTCTGGTGCGCGCGTGGCGCGAATGCTGGCTTGCTATCTGCCGCCTCGTCTTTCTTTCTGTACTCGTAGCTGGAAGCGTCAGACCCGCCCACGCCCGCATCTACTCACCCCTCCTTCGGCTTCAGTCCCCATCCACGCTTCGGCGCTGCTCCGCCCAGAACGCCCCTCCCACGCGATGAGCTCGCCTCCCGCGGCTTACTGAGAAGCGACCTGAACGCGTCCTATGCATCAGCTAACGCAATGCCCCTCCTCCCTACCTGATCCATCGCCGATGGTGCTGATGACCGTCCACACGGTCGTCATAGCTAATATTTCGACAGACAAGTGACAATAACACAGAGGTGACGCCACGTGGCACACAAGGATAAATAACCTAGAAATGACGTCCAAATAATGCCACTTCCGATTCTCACACTTGCAGCAAGCAATCGAAAGCGCCAAGTGTTCGAAATCGGCAGCTGGACAGCAGACTGGACGGTACATCACGCGGCGGGGACCTTGCAAGTGCGTTCTGATCGCGTGCGGGCAACGAGCAGCAGCAGCAGCAGCAGGGAAACAGAATGCCACGGAGGGAGGGCCCCCAACTGGCCCGGGGAAGCCTTCGGAGCAATCCCAGGCACATAACGATTAGCATTTGTAAGGTGGGCTATGGCGATCGCTAGCCCCCGGGCCGGAAGACTGCGTCTATGGCAATAACCGGGCGTGCATCAGTCACCAAGAAGCCGCATCTACCCGTCGTATTTCGAACTTGACGCCCATGGGCAGTCGCATGGCCGCTTGTGGCCCCTGCCTTGCCTCCGCACGCCTTCACCTGGGCCACCCGCCGCCCGCAAGCCACCCCAACTCCCCCGAGCTGCCGAGCTGGGCTCATGCAATCACAGGCCTAGCTTGACCGTGCCCGCAGCAGTCCACCTATCTGTTGTCTTCCGGCATGTACTCTGCCGAGAGAAATACCACCCGGGTGAACATGGATGAAGGCAAGGCTTTTTGGTCTGCTGCTCGGACCATCAGCTGACCGAGGACCCGATGGAATTTGATAGCCGATGCCCCCCTTCCACACGCAGTGCCAGCCGTTCCCCACAATGAAATGTAACCTAGAACCTGAGATGAGAAACCTTGTGCTAAGGGAATGCGCGGTGGCAGCCAACCACGACGGCGCGTGGCCGCCGGGGACTAGGATCGAGGACGTGTAACGTCAGTATCAGTTCGGCTTGCCTCTCGGGTCAGAAGGGGGCTGGCGCCAGGCTGGCACCCACGCCGCCTCGCCGCATCGCAAGCTATAAAGACGTCGCCTCCCACTGCCCATTCCGTTTCCCCACACTCCAGTCTTTCTCTTCATCTCACCCATCACCCGAAAAGAGATACACAATGGCTCCCCCTACTTTCAAGCACACCTTTGACCACGCCGGCTTCAAGGGCGACGTCGAGGTCCCCCTTGGTCTCTTCATCAACGGCCAGTATGTCGACTCTGCCGACAAGAACGCCAAGACCATCCCGTGAGTACTCAAATCTGCACTTGTTCTATGAGAGTCTTTCGCCATCTCTGCACCTCGCATCGTTGTCTGGTGCATCCCCATGGCGACCTGTGAACCGTTGTTGCAGTCGCCATGTGGTGAGTCAGCCAGCGACGTGCTTGACCGTGTCCTCGTGCTGCCCTCGGAAGATTGTTCCGAGTCTAGCATGCCGAGCTCCGGAAGGTTGATACCTCGTGACTTCCTTGCCATCCACACTCCGAGGCGTGTACGCGCATCGCCATCACTGTCTTATGGCCCGTCGGTGCATTGCCAAGTGTGTGTCCTACCACTGCTTAGCAAGCGCCCATAAACTTGCAGATGCGAGGTTGTGCGATGCGGGATGCGGGGTAGATGCAATCTCGCCCGCCCCATCGCGGGCGAGTAGCGGCCCGATGTCGGACCGGCGATTTTTGGGCTATTTCCGCCATTTCCGTCATTATCTAGCGCATGAAGCTGACCGTCTAGCGTCGTCAACCCCACCACCGGCGAGAAGCTCGTTGACATCCCCGAGGGAACCGAGGCCGATGTCGAGGTTGCCTACCAGGCCGCCAGGAAGGCGTTCGACACCACCTGGGGCATGAACGTCCCCGGCTTCGAGCGTGGCAAGATCATCTTCAAGCTCGCCGAGCTCATGGAGCGTGACGCCGACATCCTCGCGTCGCTCGAGTCCCTCGACAACGGTAAGACCTTCGGTGCCGCCCGTGGCTTCGACGTCTCCGAGTCCGCCGCCTGCTTCCGCTACTACGGTGGCTGGGCCGACAAGATCCACGGCAAGGTCATCGAGCAGTCCCAGGACAAGCACACCTTCACCCGCCACGAGCCCGTCGGTGTCTGTGGCCAGATCATCCCCTGGAACTTCCCTCTCCTCATGTTCACCTGGAAGCTTGCCCCCGCTCTTGCTGCCGGCTGCACCATCGTCATCAAGCCCTCCGAGCTTACTCCCCTCACCGCTCAGTACATGACCAAGCTCATCAAGGAGGCTGGCTTCCCCGACGGTGTCGTCAACGTCATCAACGGTTACGGACAGACTGTCGGCAACGCCCTCTCCTCGCACCCCAAGATCGACAAGGTCGCCTTCACTGGCTCGACCGCCGTCGGCCGCAAGATCATGGAGTCGGCTGCCAAGTCCAACCTCAAGAAGGTCACCCTCGAGCTCGGCGGCAAGGGCGCCAACATCATCTTTGACGACGCCAACCTCGACGACGCCGTCCGCTACGCCGCCCAGGGTATCTTCTTCAACCACGGCCAGACCTGCTGCGCGGGTTCGCGTCTCTACGTCCAGCGTGGCATCTACGACAAGTTCATCGAGAAGTTTGTCGCCGTCTCCAAGAAGATCAAGGTCGGAGACCCCTTCGGCGCCGACACCTTCCAGGGCCCCCAGGTCTCGCAGACCCAGTACGACCGTATCATGAACTACGTCGAGTCCGGCAAGCAGGAGGGTGCCAAGGTCCTCACCGGTGGTGTCCGCCACGGCAACAAGGGCTTCTTCATTGAGCCCACCGTCTTCGGCGACGTCAAGCCCGAGATGCGCATCGTCCAGGAGGAGATCTTCGGCCCCGTTATCGTTGTCGCCGTCTTCGACGACGAGGACGAGGTCATCAAGGCCGCCAACGACTCCATCTACGGCCTTGCCTCGGGTGTCTTCACCCAGAACATCGCCCGTGCCCACCGTGTCGCCCAGAGGCTCCACGCCGGTACCGTTTGGGTCAACTGCTACAACGAGCTCCACTCCCAGATCCCCTTCGGCGGCTTCAAGTCCTCCGGTATCGGTCGCGAGCTCGGCGAGTACGCCCTTGTAAGTCTGACCCTCTTCTCCACCGCTCAATGCTTACGTAAACCAGGAGAACTACAGCGAAATCAAGGCTGTGCAGGTCAGGTTGACTGGCTATGTCGGCCCTGTCCCTCCTCTTTCGTAGAGGGTGGTTGGAAGAGATCAGAAGTAGTTCGCTTTCATGAGTTATTGCAGGATGTATCGAGGATCTGCAGTCAATGTCTCACGTGGCAGTGCCACCGCCGATCCGCCACTGATGATACTGACGGAACCAAATGATGCTGACGGAACCAAATGGCTCCGCATTGTAAGCGTGCCTGATTAACGCTTGTCCTGTAACGCACATCGCCGCCGTTATCAGGTCGTTCTAAATCTCTCTCACCACCGAATGACGTTCATCCATCCGCGACGACGATTGTTTGGCGCAAACATCGCATCTATTCTGCTACTGACGCTGCATCCCGGTGACCTGGCGTGCCCATGGTCAATGAAACTAACTGGAGAACGGTAACCGGCGGACCTCTTCCCAAGACCGTCCATAGGCTGCGCTTCCTCAGTCATGCGGGAGAAGGAGCTGCGACTGATCTCGTCCATCTCACGATCGTCTCCTCGTTGCAAATGCTTCTGACCTCGGTCGTGTTGAAACTCATCCCGGCCGGCCGCTTGGACTCCGACCTCCCTTTGTAACAATACAACCGCAGCCCGCAAGGGCTTGACCAGAGGAGTTGCGTCAGCTTGGCATGATCCGCAGGGGGCTGTTTCGTATGTTTTTTCGATACAGCCCTTGATGCGGCACTCATCTTCCCCGATGAAAATGACCGTGGGGCAACCCGACTTGAAGGTGTGGATTGCTCAATGGCTACCTTCGCGGGCGACAGCCCAATCTCCAGCTTCGCAGATACCATCTGCAGCTGCGCGAAGTTTCTCCCGGTTGCCGAGACACAGAGCGGCTCCTCCCGATCAACCTGGCGCGGATGCGGTTGGAGATCGCAAGGAGTGCTTCGCAATTATCACTGATTTACCACCAATACATGCAATTCTATGCGCCCATCGGCTCTGGTCATCGCTTTCGTCGACCGACTCGCTCACTTAGCATGCTATAAAGTTGACTACCCTCCACGCCGCCCAACCCACTCCCAACGGTTACCTCTTCCCTCTTTGCTATCATCGCAGTGGACTCACACCCATATCTCTGTGCGCGCGCCTGATCCCTCTTGATATTCCTATCCATCAACGACGCCTAAAGCGAGCCCTGCACCCCGTTTCCTTCGCCTGATTGCAACCTCAATGCCCCCAAAGATCAGCAACAGTTCAAGGTGTGACCGGATCAGGCGTACTCGAGGAACCGACATCAACGCAATCATTGCGCTCGCCCAACAAGACACCCATCAAGCAGCCCAAGACACACGGATCTCTACCCGATATGCCCTGGACTACATGCCGACCACCAAAGCACAGGAGTTTTACTTGGATGTCTTCGACGAGTTTCTCTCCACTGTCCGTCCTGTCGTCTACGGTCGGGTGTTCGACTCCTTGGAAGCCTGGGTAACGTGGAGACTTTTCCTTCCTCCCCCAAACGTGATGAAGGCTTTACTCTTATTCTATGTCGACAGCTTGACCAACGTACAGCCGTCGGCCGTCCATGACTTTTCTTCGGGGCTCTGCGAAGGCCTTGGCATTCATCTGGAGTTGATCTACTTAAACACGGAGCGCACCCGGTACCAGTCGCTATGTGATGAGGTGATCAGGCTCAGAGGCATTACGGCAAGACAGAACTAGCGTGTCGAGCTCACATAGCTCTGTCAACAAATCGATGGAGGTAGGTCACACTCGAGGGATGGCTGACACCCAGGGCATGGCCGCCTTAAGAGCATTGAGGCATACTTGCCCACGACGCAGTACGTACCAAACGATGCACAGCGTTCTCGCTTGCTGACATGCAGTCTCCAAGGTGGACGCATCAAGTTGTTGCTGCGGGAGATGCAGGAAGGTTGCGGACAATTGCGCCTCCCGACACTCGCGCGCCGAGGAGGCTAACGGAGGAAGCCGTGGTGGAGGAGAGGAAGAAGGTAGGCAGCTTTCGCGTGTTTACTCATAGACGAACCCCAGCGGGCCATGAGAAGTCGGCCAAAAAGTTCCTGCTCTGTCGTAGAGGACTGTTAAAGAGACCAGAGGTAGTAGACTTCCATGAGTTGTTGCGGAATGTGATGAGGACCTGCAGACAACATCTCACGTAGGAAACCACCGCTGATCCGCCATGATGCCACAGTCGGAATAACATGACCCCGCCTGGTCACTCTGTGCCTAGTTCACCCGTACGTCGTAGCCTTCACTGCCCGGGCGAAATCAAGGCCGTTCAGCTTCGACTCACTACTCTCACAACGCCTCCACGGTATAGTTGATGTCCGTTACTCGCTACAAAGCACACAGCTGTTCGACCTTGTGCCTCGATGATGATATGCTTATTGCCGTTGAAGTCGCATCGGACCCCGACTCTCTCAACAACCGCGTCCAGACTGCCCCCCCCCCCCCCCTTCACCTTCAACTCTATGTCTCTTCCCGACTTCTTCCACTCCTGCTTCAGAGCCACCATCGCTGAGTTGTGGCGAGTCCAGGTTACACTACAGGGAAGGCTTATGGCAATGACACATGAAGGTCGGCACCACAGCGGTCTCCGCGATATCTCTTCGGAGCTTCTGATCCAACTGATGATGCACATAGCGGTTCGGCCGACCGTGCCGTGCTATCCAACGCTATCCAACGGATGACCAAACCCCGTTCTCAACGTGTAGTTCCTTGAGTGACCCGACGTCGACGTATCACCAGCACGCCGACACCTCGTGTTCGTACTGTTCACCCATATTCTGCGGTCGCCGACTACCGACGTGATCTTCCCCTCCCTGACATGGTTCTTTCGATATAATCCTGGTCGCCCTCATCTTCATTTCAAATGCTCTTTTTATTGGTCGCAGCGCATTGTGTCGTGTCCCCGGCTCACTGATAGTCGGCCCCTTGGCATATCCGAGATACGGTACTGCGTACGAACACGCAACGTCTGCTCCCATGAGGCTGAACCTCCATCGGCAGGATCGACAGAACCAAAGCTGTGTCTTCTTCGGTGTATCCTCCATGCGTGGTAACATTGTTCTCATCCCTTTCTCACAAGTGGAGCTCCACATCAAGGGGGCCCAGATCTCTGACAGCCATCTTGGCGTGCGACGCCCAGATGCAAAACTACACTCATGCCACACTGACATCAGCTTTGACGTCAAAACGCAGATCGCCTCCTCTTTCACTCACCAACCTCTCACGCAGATCAACTCAAGATTGCAAAGTTTGCATCGCTATTGTTGTCTCGGTTCTCACGAAATCTGCAATCTTCCTCTTCACACGATGCGCCCTCCGGCTATGGACACCGCTTTCGGGCCCGAATCGCTAACATGCAAAGTATAAAGCTAGCCACACTCTCAGTCGTTTGCCTCAGCCCACCTGTGACTTATCCCATCTCTGTTAATACTCAGGTCACCTCACACTCCTTGCTTCGGCGCCAGGCGCTCTGTCTCTTTCCTATACCCCTGTACAACAGCGACGCAAGATGCGACAACTATACCCCCTTTTCTTTGCGCGGGGCGGAGCGACCTCCTTGAGGGCGAAGCGGATATGGTGCCATATAATGGCCCAGACGGATCCTGCGGCAGAGTCGACGGTCTTACGGTATTGCGCAAGACCACGAGTGGGGTTCTATATCACCTGGCCCGATTGGGCCTAAGCAAAGGGGCTTTGCCGGGGCCTCAGCCTCCGTCGTGATGAGATATTCCGAGACGGAGAGCACAGCCGATACCGATCACTCTGTGAAGAGGTTATCGAGCTGAAGGGTATCAAGGCCAAGCGAGCAGTGCGTGCAGAGCTCACGCATAGCTCTGTTAAGGCCTTGATGGAGGTAGGTCACACTGAGAGGCAAGCTGACCATAAAGGCGACCTTCTCCGACAAATCGGAGCTGGGTCTGCGAGCCCGAGTCAGCGTTTGCGGGATGATGGCAACACAGTGCCAAACTGGTTGCCGACCATGCTCGCTGACTCGAGGACGAAAGCATGCGGGCACGACGTATGGCGACTTTCGGCTGTTTGTCACCAAGACAGCCACTGGTCAGGTCAAGTTCGTGGGGGTCCTCACCCCCCGACATGACAAGGCCACGAAAGTCGTCTTCGATGCTGTGAGGGTTCCTCCCACCGACGTCGTGCCTGCAGCACAGTGCTGCATTCTGGGTTTTCTTGGCTCTCCATCTCGATGGTGGCCTCTCGAAGGCTCAGTTTGCGGAGCTGTTCGACGCAGCCAAGGTCGCCGACGGCCTCCGCCAGATCTTCGTCCCTTCGGCCTTGTGAGTATCAGGCTGGGTTCGTGTGCGCTGACTGACCAGCCGGGACCGCCATGTCTTTTTGACTGGTAAGGGTGTTGCGTTCACGACGACGGCGTACAATGTACAGCTCCGTCGTGCCAGCATCCTTGCCGGTTTCGAAGTCGTGGCCACCTCATACTGCTTCCGACACCTGGTGGTCTGGGCCCTCTATGTGGAAGATGGTGAGTCTCGTGAAGGACTGACGACCTGACGAGACAGCGGACCTCGACGAGATTCGCAACATCCTTGGGCACGGCCGCCTCGGAAGCATCGAGGCATACTTGCCAGCGACCCAGTACGTACCGTCACTTTGTGCAGCGTGTTTGTGCTGACCCTACAGTTTCAAGATGGGCGCGGCAAGTCGACGCCGCGGGAGATGCAGGAAGGGTTGCGAACCAATGCGCTTCCCGACCTGTACGCGCCAAGGCGTCTCACGGCCGAGGAGGACGAAGAGGTGGAGAGGAGGACAAAGGTAGGCAGCTCTCGTGTGTGATCTGAATGACGAACCCTAGCGGATGCTTAAGTCGTCAACAGAAGACCCAAAGCAAGGCAAGGCTAGGAACCGGTACTCGGCCACCCGGTGTCGCGAGGCCGACAAGCTGCTCGCCGACAAGCGAGCAGCTTACTTTGCAGAGAAAGGTCAGCTGTCGACGACGTTCGACGCTCGCGGACTCCCTCCGCCTCTACTGGGCAACCAGTATCGGCCCTTCTGGGACGAGATCAGCAAGGAGGACAACCACAGCTGTGCGGAAACGCTGCAGCTGTTTGCCAAGAAAGCTACGGTTTCTCAGAAGCGCCGCTCACGTGCGTTGCCGGCACGGAGAAAGGTCCCTCGAGCTCATCGTCCAGGGCTCACGTCCGGCCACCGAAGGGGAAGGAGAAGGGGAAGACAGAGGATGAGGAAGAGGACGAAGATGAGAAGGGAGGGCAGGGACAGGGAAGGTGGAATGGTTCCAAGGGCGCCACCAACACGGTCGACCAATCACTGCTGTCTCGTGCCGACGCTCTTGTCAAGAGTCTGACAAACGTCAACGACCTCGCCGCTCTGTTCCGCGACGATGCCAAATAGCGAGGTTCACAGTGTCGCTCGCCCATACCGCACGGCAACTCCAGCATCCCGACAACCAACTAGCCCGTCGTCCGACGCCATCGCCCTGCAACACCCAACGTCACGGCTTGTGCGAACGTCAAACGGACATACTGTGACGACGCCCATGGTCTAATCGGCGAGGATCGTGTACACCTCAATACCGCCAAGGGCAGATGGGCCGGCCTCCAGAGGGCTCTGAAGGAGTTGAACGGGCTCGAATTCAACAAGGTTGACTCGCTGCGCATTGCAAGGTACATCCACACGACCTGCGTCGAGAGGTAAAGTCTAAACGTCAAGCGCAACTTGCGTCGTTCTTTTCAGGTTGAAATTTAAGCGTCTGGTGGTCGCGATGCTCGACCCAGCCTTTGTGTGCTACGGTGGCATCCTCAAGAGAGTGTACACCATTCTTTGGATGTCCATCATGTGGTGCGCCGGCCTTCGTGGGAACGCACTGGCAGCCGGCGGTTCGGGCCACAAGGGCCTCATGTACAGGCATTGCCGCATCGTGGTGCTGCCTCCTGGCGACGGCGAGACCGTCAACCGTCTCTATCTCCGCATCGATTCACAAGACACCAAGAACGAGCAAGCTATGTGCACACACTCGTTCATGCACGACCGCTCGGCTGCTTGGTCCGACCCTCTGGCCAACATGTTCATCCGCGCAAAGCTCACCGCACACCTGGAAGCGTCATTCACAATGGCAACGTTGTATGACCTAGCTTTCCTGGCCACCATCATCAACTCCGACGTTCTGGCCAGCCGCAATCGGGTCGAGAAGGATTCGGTCATGGTTGACTCGTTCCGGCACACCCTGAAATATGCGTCACGGTTTCAGAACGTGGGCGTGGACATCCTTCCCCACGCGTTCAGACATTCGATGGCAGTCAGGGCAAAGCTGAGCGGTGAGTGCATTGTCAAACGCGTGATAAGTGTTGCAACGCTGACAAAGTGCAGGTCTCGATCCCGAAATCATGGCCCAGCAAATGCGCCACCAACTGCAGGGGACAGCATACCACTAATACGTCGACCATGTCCCGACTGTAGATCCACAGGCCTCCATCGAGGGTAGAGCTCCGCAAGTCCGCTTGGCGCTCAGTTTCTTGCCGACCAATGTCGTCCAAAGGCCAAACCCTCCACGCCTGCGCATTTCGACTCTGCGCGAGCTCATGCTCAGCGAGGCTCGTGAGTATCGGGTGGTACCAAGCTGAACAAGTAGTGGAACGGAAGCTCGAGGAGCACGAGCACATGGCAGAGGAGCTGCGCGACGAAGAGGGAGTGGAGACGGACGACGAGTTGAGTCCAGACTCCCTGCGCAGAGTCAAGGCGTCGTACAACGCAGTGTGGCGCTACTTTGGAGGGATCTGCGACCGGGCATGGCGTGAGGCCGAATTCGCGTACGGAGAGGAGCCGGAGTATGGGGGGATGAGCGGGGTCCCCTACTTTGTCCCGTCCGCCGACCAGGCCGGTGGGAGCGCAGCCGGCGCTGCTCAGGTGAGACCACCCTTTGATGTCCATTGCTGATGCACCCAGGTTCTCCTCGACAGTGTCTTGGCGAACGACGAGGAGGAAGAGGCCATCCTGGAGGAGCACGGCGGCAACCGGCAGGCGGCAGCTGCCGTAGGACAGGGCGACCACCGGCCGTCAGGCGCAGGCGCACCCGCAGCGGGGCCCTCCGGCACGCAGCCACATCCTCCGCCGCCTGCCCAAGACGCCCAGGCAGCTGCGCCCGTACTTTCGACCTTCCAGCGGCAGTGGAAGGAGGCGCGGGAGGCGATGATGGCGGAGGTCGAAGCCGACGTGGACCGGTGCTACGACCTCATCAAGGACCTGCCGCATCTCGACCCCGACGCGCGCTTCTACCCCCAGTTTGCGCTCGTGAACGGCAGGTGCCCGGTGGAGACCGACGAGCACACGCACGACGAGGACTTTGGCGCTCCACGATGGCCCCTTGCCAACCAGGTCAAGAAGTGGAGCGACAAGGTCCATGCCCAGGTTCAGGCGTGCGCCGGGGCGGAGTTCAAGCGGAGAGAGTTGCCTCGCGTCGAAGGCCTGTACGGGTACGGGACCAATCCATTCACGGGCTCGAGGGTGTCCACGGGAATGTCTCTTCAGGGCCAGATGGACAGGCTGTTCCGCCTGCCGTCTGAGCACTGGAGATGCAATGCCTGCAACCTCCACTTTGGCAGCCCGGACTTGGCAAAGGAGCACCTTGTGTTGGAGCACCGCATGTTGTGCCAGACGCGGCCAGCATTCCACTCGCTGTTCTGCATCGAGAAGGTTGAGTGGGAGATTGACCCGCGGGTCATCCACGAGACCAACTCCGCTGTTCTCCGCGCCTTCTTCGAGCGCTCTGCCGCCGCCGCCGCGAGAGGTTTCGGCATCAACGAGCGGATCCTCGTCCCTCCTGGGGTGTTGGATGCCGACCGGGGTAACGGGACCGCCGACACCTCCTACGACGGCAGGTTCACGCCATCTGGCCTCTGCCTCTCGCGCCAACTGTGCATGCTGTGTGTAAACAATCCTCTCCTCGCCGTCAACGATCGAGTCGCTGCGTCGCCGCTGGTCGGAGCTTCGCTGCACATGACGCAGTGCCTGTATCGCACCTCCGGGCAGCGTCCAGCATGTTCGACCTCCCGGACATGTATGTGCAGCAGCCGTGGAACGGGACATACGTCTACGACACCAGCCGGGAGACCCTCGTCTGCCCAATCCCGCATTGCACGCGCGAGTTTGGTCAGAACCGGCTGGAGTGGTACCAGCACATCGTTGCCGTCCACAACTTCCGCGACAGTGTCCCGCCGGCTTCGAGTCGTTCACGCTCGACAACTCGCCCGCGCCACAACTGCGCTGGGATCCCATTTTCCTGGCGCCCACGCTCGGCCCTCGACCTCGCATAGGTCGACCTTTGCAATGAAGTCCAGTCGACGGACAACTTGTCCTGATGGCTTGGCTATGTTGCAAAGGTCGTTCTCGCCTGAAGAGGGACGGCTAATCAGGGGCGATTGCTCTCCCGAAGCAATAATGCAGAGGAGGCCTCTTTCAGCGTAACTCGTGAGTGTCTAGACCACCACTCTCTCCGCAACTTGAGTATTGACCCTCGCACCCTGCCCAAGGCTTCAGATGACAGAGCTGCGAAGACGATCCACCGCTTTAGAAGTCCTGCGCAGACTCGAAGTACGTATCGTATTATTTTGAAATGCAAGCCTGCTTCCTAAAACGTCTGCAGACCTTTGCCGATATTACTCAGTGCATGTGACATGCAAACGCTTCAGCATACAGTCAGGTCGGTGCATGGGATATCGAGAGAGAAAAACAAAGGGAAAAACATGTAAAACAGGGAAAATCGAAAGAGTGCCGTTTGCCCATCCTTGCCTGCCTGTTTTCTGTGCCAGCTGTGCCAGTGCCAGAGCGACACAAATTTGGTCGCCTTGTCCTTTGCGACATTCTGTGTTGCGACTATTTCACAAACGAGGGGCGCTTTGCCCACTGAGGGCATCGAAGTTCCCCTTTCTGCTGTGCGTCCTATGTCCATCATTCTCGGCAGTTGCAAGCCGCCGAACAATCCTATTCAGCATGGCCACTGTCCGCAGTTCTCTTCCTGATTAAGTTCACAGAGGCAGTCTTCCCTCACCGGATCCACAACATGTGTGCAGATCTTGTTGATGCAGGAGTGTCTTTGCGATTCGCATTCACATTTCAGAACCCTCCCTGCGCTTAGCCACGATGCAACGCCCCTCCCTTCTTCCTCGGATCGCTTAGACTTGCTCTTCCCCAACAATCCACCACTCCGTGTACCATCAGCTGGGACAGACCTTTTTCTGTCGCAGAGTGTTCCGCAGAGTGCTTGGTTATCCGCTTCGCTGCCAGAGGCAGCATTTCTTACTACGCTAGTTGCTGCCGTAGACGGTATCTCGACGTGCAATGCCGCGAAAGACCATTGGGGCGGCGCACAGCCCACGTTCCAGTCTGCCGCCCCCGTCGTGCGCCTTGCTTTCGCAAGCACCGCCTCATGAGCGCCCTTGCTGCACTCTGTGGCATCTTCCTTAGCTACGCCCATATCCATAGGTGGCACTGATTGCAGACGATGATCAGTCTGCCTCTTCCTGATTCCATCCACCACCCTCTATCGCCTTCTATCGTACGAGAACGAGAACGAGATCGTCTTCATCTTGCCTTCCTTCTTAAGATCACCTTCCCATCCTCATCTTTCTTCTAACAATCACCTTCTCTTCATCTTTTTTCGTCCCTCTGTACCTTGCACTCTCCATGATGATGAGCAAAATCATGCCCCAGAGTCGTGGAAGTCCGTCTCCCCCCGGCGCCACCAACCGCAAGGTAAGTGGGAGCTGTAGTCTGGTTGCTCGGAGGGAGTGCGCCTACCTTAGAAGGTGCCTGCACTATAACCTTGTACTGATACCAGTCTCCGGTGAGCGACAATGGGGAAGACGGAGGTGAAGACCCGTCTGCCCAGCCCCCCGCTGCTGCTAGCCCTGTGAGCAAAACACAGACGAGTCGTCAACGTCGCAGCGAAGACGACGACGACGATGAAGAATGTGAAGTCGATGAGGTACGTGGCTCATGGTACCCGCCACTATTAACAGCAAGGATAACAAGGGTGGCACAAGCCAGAAGGCTCTCGCTAAGACACGTGCCAGGACCTGGAAAGGCTTGAAGAAGCCCCCCGCCGTGAGTGCAAGCACCTGTACCATAACTGACCATCGTAGAAAGACTCCATCCTCCCACAAGAGCAGCGGATCCCTGCGCTCATGGGCATGGCGCTGGTCGACCTGAAGTGCCAGCAGCTTGAGATGATGGGGAAAATCCATCACATCCCCGTCCCGGATCTCCCGCTCAGCGTCCGCGAGGTGCGTCGACGTTTCAAGATCCGCTCCTTCCCTGCGCCGGCTTCCACCCCCAACGACTCCGACGACACCGACGACGAGGAAGAAGAGGACGAGAAAGAGGATGAGGACGACGAAGAGAAAGAGGACGACAAAGACCATGAGGTTAACGTAAAGGGGGAGGAGTGATTTCCACGGGAGTCTTACGATGTAGTGTAGATAGGATGTCAGTGTAGATAGTAAGTCAGTGTAGATAGTAAATCAAGACACCAAGACATGTATACTGGATAGGCAACTCCAGTAGTCTCTCTCTGGTATCTTCTCCTCAAACCATTCACAATGGCGGTGGCCATGATGCTTGGTGGAGACTGGTGAAATTGATTCACGCTTCAATCTGGTACAAAATAGGGCTACATTCATTGTCTACATGGTGATGGCTCATCAATGGTCATGAGACGTCCTGGGACGACATGTCTATGCAAGCTTCTAACTCTTTCGGTGTCATGTTCGTACGCAATCTGACCACCTCACATCGAGGCGATGGCGACGCCGAGACCCAGCACGACCATTGCGAGCGAGGCACAGAGCTCGCGTGCATCGCTAGTGTGGTTGGGGCTGACATTGCTCGTCTGTTGTTAGATCCGCCTTCACGACTGCCTCACCTGAGGAGATGCCGTAGCAGCTCCTGCGGCCCGGGTGCTCTGCGCCGAGACCGTCTCCACCTGCGTGCCGTTGATGGTCACATTGACGGAGGGTGCCCCGCCGTGGTCACCCTCAGAGGCGCTGAGAGGCGGGTCGGGGACCTGGTCTGGATTTGTCCACTTTGTGAAGTTGCCTACGTTCTTGGCGTACTCCTGGCCGGGGGGGTTGGTGCCCAGGTTTCCTGGTGGCCAGTAGTTGCCTGATGGTCAGTGACTACCCAAGCTGCAAGTGCCTGGTACGACTCACAGACAAAGTACGTTCGGCTGGGGAAGTTGTCGTCCTCGGGGCAGTTGACGTTCCAACTACATCCCACGGTGGTGCTGTCGTTCCATACCATCTGCGCTGTTAGCTAAGCTGGAAGTCCAAACCCACAGCAGTAAAGTGCGAATATGCCTCTGCTTCCGGATGCCTGAAGGGGTAGTAGTCTGCGCGTCAGCCATGCACGCTCACACCGCCTCACCCCACTCCTGTGCCCACATCTGAATCATGGGGTTGAGATCGAAGCGCGCGGTGTCATCCGAGGAGCTCAATGACGCAAGGTTGTCACTGCCCCAGTGCTCCCACCGACATGTGTTGACGTGCACGTTCGCCTCATTCGCACAGCTCTGGTTCCATGTCACTGGTTGCGAGCCTGCTCGTCAGCCGAGACCGGCGCGGAGAGACTTGCCAAACTGTGCACGGAAGACGTTTGACGCGGTGATGATCCACTGAGCCATCTGGCTCGTGCCTGCGAGATCGTCTGGAGAGGCATTGTCCCACATTTTGTAGTCGTCCTCGGACTTGTCCGTCGGATAATGCGGCCAGTACGGCTCCACGGCCGTGTCGTTGGCTGGCGGCTGGTCTTGAGCCATAGCTGTTGCAGACAGCAGTCCGAGGCCGATGAAAACGGGCAGCATGTTGTAGGCGAAGCAGACGGGGTGTAGTGAGGAGCGGCGAGCGACTGATGAGCACAAGGACGAGTAGTTAAATGTACATTGATCCAGAATGTCGGCCTACACAGCCGCATCGCCTCTCAACTTTAGGCCGCAGTTGGTACTGCGTAGCTCGTATGAGGGATTGGACAGTCGTAGGCGGCTGACTTCACCGCCGCCGGCTGGCCCTGATAAGCCCACACGATCTGCCAAGCACATGCGACTGTGCATAATGTCATCGGTCTACGTGGTTTCGGTTCTGCGGAGTACGCTGCCAGGTGTGCTGGAAAATGTCCTGGACCGCCCTGCACTCCGCTGAAAACGACGTCATTTCCAGCCAAGCGGAAGACATCTGAAGCCAGGCCTGCCATGCCTTGCTGAATGCGATATTTATCCACGCTGTCATGCAGGTTTATCTTCAACATTGTGCACTTGCAGAGGCCTCGAGAAGGAGGTTGGGGAGATGTGTATGCTCTGTCTAGCGAGCGTGTCGAGTAAGCGATGACCCAAGAATTCGGCTGCGGAATCTAGTGGCCGACTGCCGCCAGACGACCTAGAATGCAAGGGACATTTAGCGCCTGTTGCTCACCTGCATATCTAATCTGCGGGAGACACAGCCCATTCTGGCGCGGTTCTGCCGCTTCGGTCATTTGCTATTCCTACAAACCCCGAGGCCTGGAATCCAGCATTGTCGCAGAAGCTTCGACACAGCTTTTGATCTCAGCATGCACAAGTACAGACCACGAGGCACTGCGACGCTCCGGATCCCGACGCGTCAGGCAAGAGAGAATATCGTGCATAGTCATGTCGTTACGGAGTATATATCGTTAGTTGCCCATCTATCAATCCGTCGATTGTAGTAACACCTGGGTGACTCCTACTGCTGCCGCTCAATCTGCGCCTCGAGCTCAGCCAGGCGGCCCATCATCATCCGCGTCGTCGCCATGAGATCCCGTATCGTCGCGAGCGAGAGATCGCGCGACATTGGCGACTGCGCCTTGTACCCGCGCATACCGCTTGCGTCAAGAGGCGGCTGTAAGCGACCGCGAGACCAGTCCTGCGGTGCTTCCTGCGGCGGGGTGCGGGGAGACGTGCCCGAGCTCTGCGTGCAATTCGAGCCGCGACGGTAGATGTGGGCGCTCGGCGAGGGCGGGGACTCGACGACCATCGGGGGTGGGGACTGCGAATGAGACATGGTCCCCGAGTGGGACATGGACTGCGGGCGTTGCTGGTACTGTCTGCTCTGGAGCTGAGAATCATTGTAGCGGTGGCTGTGACCGTGGCCGTGGACAAGGTCATGGCCATGACTGCGATCACTCGGCCGCAAAGGCGCATTGGGGTACGGCCTGTACTCCGCCTCGCGCTGGAGCACGCTTCCAGGTGCCACCACAGACGGACCAGGCTGCAGACGGTACGACTGCCACATCGCTGGGGACTGGTACGGAACGGGCGACGATTCCCGGTGATGCTCGGACGGCTCCTGCTTCGGGTAGGCAGGGTTGGGACACCGCTGGGGGTAGTCAGGAATGACATCCGGCCTGGCCTTTGCGTTGCCAAACGAGCACTTGTTCTTGCCGCAGGGGCGGCACACCCGGCGAGGCGAGTTGGGGTCCGCCTCAATGAAGCAGCGCCACTGATTCCGCATGCAGCGCGTGCACCGCTGTTCTGGGGCTACCTCGACGAGCGTAGGGTCGCGAGCGTGCTCGTACTGGTTCAATTAGCATACATAAAGCTGCGTGTCTGCCCACCTCTTTCATGAGCTTTGCACCGTCGCGCTTGGAATACATCTTTACGCGACGAGCTTCCTCCTCCTCGCACGCGTCGGCTGGACGCGGGCGCTTCACCGACGAGTAGTCGCTGGCAGAGGCTGGGCGGGCGACACCGGCACTGGACGATTAGCTGGCCGGGTAAATGGATTAATCACGACTCACCCGGAACGAGGGGGAGTAACCGGCTGCCAGCTGTTGGCGCGGCGGTACAGCTGGTCAGACGAGGCCGAGGATTCAGAAACGGTTGGCGCGGTTGACGAAGCGCGACTAGAAGTAGCCATATTGTAGCAGATAATCAGAACAGTCAGTCACTTGACGAGGGCTTAGTTGGCTGCTTGTAGAAGGCTAGAGGAGACGATGGGGGTCGGTCGCATCAGCAATGCACCTCTGCCAGATATATACGCTCCTGACGCAACGTCCATGCGTCGCCACGCCACGCCCATGCACCCCTGCACCCCTGCCACCCCCGTTCTCCGTGTTGCCTGCATCTGACTTTGTGATCTTCAGATGGAACGTGTAATTTTACCGACCTCGCCCTCCTCGGCGAAGGAGAACAATGATGGATTGCCCTCCGAAACCCCCTGCCGAAGCGCTGAATGCTGAACGCACGAGCATCCCTCCCGAACGCCATCCACACACTAATCTGCTTCCGTTTGAGCCCATATCGATGCCTGGACAGGCTGCATCATCACCCAGGCACCCTTATCCTTAACCCCAGACCACCTCTTTCCCACTCTTGGCGGGGAACTTGCTCCTGGATCCATACTTGCATTGCCTATTCTCCCTTTGCCACTGGCAACTGTTGTCCTCGCCGGGCATGTTGTCGAGGCTGAACCCAGCTCATGTAGGCGATAGGCCAGTCTACTCTTGCGCAAAGTGCTCCGGAGTGCTCGTACGCATCGCCCACCACGAGGCAAGGCAACTAACAACCAGGCTCTGCAGGACGAACTCGTCTCCCAGGCATTCATGGGCCGTTCTGGCCGGGCTTAGTGAGTGAATATTGCCTTGTGATCTCAGGGAGTCAGACCGTCGGGTTACGATGGCAGCGCAAAGCCGCCGGAACTGTGGCGACACTACTGAGCCTCGTTACAGGTGTGCACAAAGGCTCTTCTGACCTGTGATCGCAATCGCGATCCGGGCACGGAGGGCGAAGAGGCGTGCAGAGGGGACCGAGCTTCCCAAAGAAGTCCTGGGAACCAGAGAGTCACCGCTCACCGGCAGCCTGTTAAACTCGACGGTGAACACGAATCTAGGGAAGAGGGAGGAGCGGAAACTGATGTGAGTAGTGTCTACGGTCCGTGCGGTTGCGACGGCCACGGCACAATCGGGATTCGGACAAGAGCATGGGGGCGGGGTGTGGGGGTGCGGCCCAAGTGTGGGACGATAATGGTGCAAGATCAGAGGCCTGGTGAAAGCCACAAGGCCTCATGGCGCGGCGGTGGCGGTCGCATCTCTGAAACGGCATTGTTCACAATCGCTGACTTGCCACAGGACGGGCAAGCACACCGTCGCAGATCTGCGCTGTGCGGGATGTGATGCCGAGGTGGGCTGGATGTATATCAAGGCACCGAATGGCGAACAGCGGTATAAAGAAGGTAGTGGCCGTGTATGCGCGCGAGCTGACAATGACCAGGACGGTACATCCTCGAGGAGGCGCAGATTGTCAAGGAGAACGCGTGGTGATCGGTCATCAGTAGTAGTACATGTTGGTTCATTGTTGTTGCGAGGCATGCGAAGTTGTATACATGATTTGGGGTCGTCACCTGGACACCGCACCGACGTAGAGCTCTTATCTGCAGTCCTCGGCGCGCTATGGGCGGGCGCCGCTGTCGTCGAGTTAGACACGCACGAAGCACTGCAGCATCGCAGCACTTACGAAGCGTGGACCATGGATACATACATAATTGATACAGAAGGGTTTGAACTTATAATGGCTTAGGTAGTTGGTAATCTTCACTGAATGATCTGCGCCGGCGGCTTCTCGTCCGAGCTGACGAGCACGGGACGCTCTGGGTCTCCGTGCTCGCCTCCCATGCGTGCGTATGTGTAGGTCCTGGGCATGTTTGCGTTGTCCTGCATCACCACTAGGATCGGCGTCCATCGATCTCCATATTCGATGACGCATTCTTCGTCTTCTGAAGTTTCTGATGATCGGTCGCGCAAACTAGTTGTCAGCTGGGTCGAGGGTGGTAGGCTGCTTGCCACAAACAACTGGTGTCCAGTGGCAAGCAGACCATACCAGGCGGCAACTCACAGTAGCACTAGAACGAGCACAACCAATACGCCAATGGCTATGAGTATGATGCTGGTATCGATGTCACCCTCTGAGTCGTATAGAAATGGCATCTCCATTCGGTTGAGATCCAAGTCGACCCAGTTGCCGCTGGGGGCCTCGATGAGTCGGGGGAAGGGGGGCATGGCGCGGGGTGGTAACGGGGTAAGAGTCGTCAGATAGGTATGCGTGCTGAGTCGATGCGGGGGGGAGTCGGTACGCTCCTCGATGATTGTTTGGCAGTGGTCGGCGATTATATTTGGAAAGAAGACGAAGCCAGCGACAAGACAGCTTTACTGCAGTTGTTGATGTGCCGGGATAAGTGTCATCGCATTGCTGAGAGGTCGAGAAAGATGCAGTGAAGAGCAGAGTCGATGCAAACGTCCAAGAATAAAGAGTCGTCGAGAAGATTACTGGATTCGTGTCCCGCCTAGACTAAAGCGGACCGGTAATGTAAATCCTCGGCGAGCACACGTAGCCCGTCACCACCGCTACGCCGTTCGGCGTGACGTACATTGTCCGCTTATCCCGTCCAGCACACGGAGCTACGTATTCAGTGTCGTCCGCACACACAATTCTAGAGCGTCGACGCCTGCGCCGTTCGTCTAGTCCAGCCCGGCCGAGAGTGGCAAAGACCACGAAGACGACGGCCGGAAGGTGCCGGTTTGCTCAGCTGCTCAGCTGCCCTGTCCACTGGACACGTGAAAAGGTAAAAAAAGTCGGCCCATCGATGGGTCAGACCTGGCGCATGACGCTCAATGGCCCTGACAATATAATGGCAGGAACGCGGGGCGGAGATTCATGCATATTCCAACGTGTCGTGTCTGACTAAGTGGGGTGTGGTCTATTGAAGTGAAAGAATCTAAATCTACATGCTATACATACTGGTACAGCGCTGCAGCGATGATGCAATGCTATTAGGGTCGCTGCGAGCGCACTCTTGTTGCTTCTAAGCCGCCAGATCGGCGGGCCGCAGCGCCTGGATGGGCAGGCTGCTGGACTGGTCTCCGAGAACGGAGTCGAACTTTCCGCCCTCGCGCTCGAGGTACTCGAGCTCCTCGCGGGCTTGGCGGCGGTGTTCGAACCAGTAGTTCTTGTAATCGAGGAAAGGGAGAATGTACGTCTGCAAGGTGGGCTTGAGCACTCGTGCACGATCGGCCTCGAGCTCGCGCTTGACCTCGCGCCACAGCTCCGGCTTATCGGTGATGATGGAGAATATGCCCCACCGCGCGCATTGGAGCATGTCCTCGCGGTTGTTGACAGTCCAGGTGCAGATCTCCTTGCCAGCTGTGGCACACTCTTCGCGGAAGGCTGCGCCCTCGAAAGACGTCAGGGGCGCGTACCACACACTAAAGCCATGGCACTTGTCGTAAAAGTACTTGCGGACCTGCGGGATCGACATGGAAATGCAGAACCGGCGGAGCTGTGGTAGGATCTCCACAGCGGGGTCAATGAACTTGGGCTGTTGTCAGCAGAGCTCTCTGTACGTTTACTCACGTGCCACAGACCAAGCACGATGCGGGGGCCGAGGGACTGCTCCCAGCCCTCGATCTTCTCGAGCTCGCCCTTGATGAGTGTGAACAGTCTCACGGGTTCGTTCTCGACCTTGCAGTCGATCTGTAGGCCGGGCCGGAGCCCAGCGTCAGAACTTTGTAACCTGGCAGACGGGGATTACTGACATTGAGCTTTACATGCCTGTTGGCAGGCTGCATGAGGATCTCGAGGACCTCGGTGAACTTGGGGATAGGCTGCTGAGGAGTCTCCTTGGTCCGCACGTGCTCGAGCACGCCGTGCCACGGCTGCTTGTGGATCAGGCCGTGGCCATCAGTCGTGCGCTCCAGGTTAGGGTCGTGGAACATGACGAGCGTGTCGTCCGAGGTCATGTGGATGTCTAAACCGTTAGCATTGTCGCCGCCACATCGCGTACCTGTCTCGATACCGTCTGCACCAGAGTTGCACGCCTGGATGAATGACATGCGCGTGTTCTCGGGGTAGGAGGCAGAGGCACCACGGTGGCCCCAGCACTCTGGCATCCGCCATGAATCCTTGGGCTGCTGTGGTGGAGCGTCGAGGTCGAACTGCTTGTCCGCATCCTCGAGGGCGGGCGAAACGATTGCCTCGTACGCTGGGGATGGGTCAGCCGTCGCATCCAGCGGCGGGGTGCTGAGATGCAGATCGAGCGCTGGCGGTTCCCGCTCGAGCATGGGTGGCAGCTTGTCGTTCGCAGCGTTAGCCATGATAGCGATGATGTCGCGAGTAAGTTGTTGTTGTTGATGGACGCGTTGGTTATATGCCAGGGTACGCGTAGGTGACGAACGTGCGCACGAGGTGGCTCACGTTCGTCGTGTTTACTTCCCGTCCACCGGTTGCGAGGTGAGAATGTACACGTTCTCGCACGTCGTGCGACCTGTGGAGCGTGTGTTTGTGGGGCCGAAGGGCTACGAGTGAAGCTGGGATCCGTGGCGGATCGACGGGTTGGTTGCGGTCGACGATCAACGGGGTAGTTCTCCGGTCGTGGAGGTGAATCTGTCGCGCTTGGCTTGGGTATTTACTTGGCGTGAGTGGCAACGCTGATGCAGCGATGAAGATAGAGTGAGTAAGCACACGACGGGGGCGAGGTGGGTGTAGTGGCAACATCTTTATAAGTACTGTGCTTGTGATGGACGGTGCTGGAGGCTTGCTCAACGGGTCGGCCAGAGGAGGCGGTGTGGCAGAGACAACAACAACATGCCCGGTGTCGCGGAAAACCAAATAATGCCCCGCACCCCCGATGCCGAGCGGACACCAAAATAACTGGTGACAACTGCAACTCACCTGCCAGCCCCGAGGCCGTCAATCGACGTGTCCATGCATCCTCAGGACGGCATATGAAATTGCCACCCGCACGTCCTGAATAGACGCAGCTCTGCAGACGGGCGGGCTCGGGGTCGATGTACAATGTAGACGAGCTTACCACATGCATGCAAGGGAGCAGGGCAGCAAGGCAGGGGTGAGAGCGCCAAGCAGATTTGCCACCAGTGAGAATATGAGAAATCTCCTCGGGTCACCCGGCAACAGCGCTTGTGCCGAGACTCGACGCGTCGGCGCAACACATACGCTGTCAGACTCGAGCTGAGTGATGAACAGTCCGATACGGTCGGAATAGACCATTACAAATGATGCCAAGCGCACAGAGCTCTTGAGCGCTGCGGCAACTCCGACGCGGGCGCCGCTGAGCGTAGGGGGACAGGGATGGAACATGCATGCATGCTCAGCTGCCAGCGTACTGGCAATGCGGGGAATGGGTCGCGTGCACTTCGCTGGAATCACAGATCTGGTTGATGCTCGGTACACGGTGGGCCTGTGGTGACGCGGTATGTGGCAGCCCGCCGTCAGTGTCAAGGCGATCCGGCCACCGCTCATAGACCAATCGTTCGCCTGACACCAGCCTACAGCCTGAGTGGCACCAATGAGATGGCCAGACGCCGTCCATAGCCCTGCCATCAGGACGACCAAACCTTGCTGCTCACCTCCTGTCTGTCCATATGGGACGGACGTCGAGGCCGCCCCCGATGTCGGCCAACATGCATCCCTCCTTGGGCGCTTGGCAATCCGTCCACCATGCTCACATGCTCACATCCTCACTGCTCGTGTGCGTCTGGGCGCGAGTGTGCAACATCCCCGCTTGACGCGGCGAAGCTGCCCGCGCTGCCAACCTCCATCTCCAGCTCGATCTGCCGCGGGCTCATCCCCTGCACATACTCTTCCCTCGTCTGGAACACAACATTCGCCGGCTTGCTCTCCTTCCCAACCTCCTCCCACGTCTCCCTCGTGCTCTCAGTGATGAGCCCGAGGAACCCCTTCTTCGTCGCCATGGTGTCGTTCAGATCGTCGAGCTGAGGATCCGGTGGAAAGTCGATCAACCGCACCACATGCTCCACCTCATTGGGATTTGCCATGATATCCTTCTTGATGACCTTGGCGACAAAGCCCGCGACTTGTGCCCAACGGGCTATCCTCTCCACCACAGTGTTGACAAACCCAGAGCACTCGTGCCATGCCGTCTGGGCCAGATCCTCACCACACCCGCACGAGACAACCTTGTCAATCGGATGGAAGATGAACACCGTCTCCTTTGTGGCGAGGGGCGCGTCCTCCACATCCTCATCATTCTCGTCGTGGTATGGGATAGGGGGGGCGAACGGGCCCGTCCCGTGCGAGTACATCACATTCACGACGACCTTGGCAACCCGCGCCTTGATAGTCGGGTAGTGCCACGGTTCAGGAAAGTCCATGATCCCCTCCTTATCTGGAACGTACGGGAAGAGCACGACCACAGTCGCAGGGTGGACCGTCACCTCTGGCCAGTTGTTGACATGTTGCCAGCCTGCTACGCCCTGGTCGTCCGCAGCCAGTCGCCCACAGTCGTAGAAGCGCAGAACGTCGAGTAAATGGAAGCAGCCAATGAGGTGGCACAGATCTGCAGCGACGATACCGAAGCCGGGCATGTCGACCACCCGCGCATGCTGGAGGTACTGCATGCTCGAGCGGAGTAGGCGAAGCTCTGCTGGGGTTTTGGGCGACCGTTCCCATCCCCAGGGGGCAGGGCGGGGGATAACCGGGAGAAATCCGTGAGGTGCGCGGACTGTGATATGCACAGAGTAGTCAGAGGTGACTTCGACGTCAATCCTAATGTGGGCGAAGGCTTGCGAGTCCGCGCGCGCCCGGTATGAGCGGCATGTGCCTCTGATCGCTGTCCAGCACGCAGGGGTTTGGATTATCGCGTCCATGATGGGGGGGAATGACGCTGCGTCGATCTGGACACGCGGCCCGATGTCCATAGAACTGTTCATGCTGTTGGACATGGGCGCGGTGTGGAAAGTTGGGAAAGTGGAAGTGAAAGGTGGAGGCATGTCAACAATACTATTCGACGTCAGACTGGGGGTGGCGGAATGTGGCGTCTGTCGGCTCGCTTGGCGCTACCGCCTATTACAGCCGCGAGTCAACTGGGCACGATGCATCAACAACATGTTACAACTTTGATTCGATACGAGGGATTCTGGTTTGTGGATGTGAGAGAGCATGGATGTACTCCAGGACTCATCTTGTTCGGCCCATGAGGAAACGCACGGCAACCGCAGTGAAGCCCGCACCAACGCCGACCCCCGTGAGGAAGAGTACAGCAGGGACTTCGAACAGCCGTGGCTCGGAGCCATCGCTGTCGGTGAGGCCAGCGGCCTTCTTGTACGGCACGACAGCCTTGGGCGAGGAAGCTTCAGGCTCGTCTGTCGCATCGTTCCCTGCAGTGGCCTCCCCAGGCTTGGTCGCATCGTCCGGCTGGCCAGAGCCATCGACCTGCTCCGGACCAGGCGCTTCAACCGCAGCTAAACGCTCCTCAAGCTCGCGTATACGTCCGGTGAGAGCAGCGACCTCGCGCTCCATCTCGCGTTCGCGCCGCCGGCGTCGTGAACCCGGTGTGTGGGTGCTGCTTTGGTTGGCGGGAGTCATTGGAGCGGGAGGCGATGCCGCATGGTGGTTCGATGGACGCGCAGTGACACGGCGAGTGGTCGTCCAGTGTGGTCTCTCGTCGTCTGACGAGTCATCGGAGTCCCTTGCAAACGGGAGGCGTGGTCGAGTCTCACCGTCTCGACGAAGTACGGCGTAGGGGTTCACTCCACCAGCTTTGGGCGCAGTCATGTGCTCTAGATGGTTCGCGAGGGACGGCGACTCATCATCCGAGTCGACAGGATGCTCGACCTGCAATGGGGTGATCGACCCAGAGCGAAGTGCGTGCTCAGAGTCAGGCGTTGCCGGGATCGATCGCTGCTCGGGCGGGAAGAGCAATCCAGAGCGGGCAGGTGATGGTATGGCTGATGGAGTGCCATATGGTGGAGGGGGAGAGAACACGTCGTCTTCGTCTTGTGCCGCATTGTCAGTGCTTTTGCCCTCAGACTTGATCGGAAGAGCAGCAGAGGGGCTTTCAAGCTGCCTGGCCATTGATGCGCGAGGCGACTCTTTCGCCCAGGCCCTGATGCCGGAGTCATCAACGGTCGACTCCATGCTCTGGCGCCAGCGAGAACTGCTCGACGCACTGAAGCCACTGGCTGCACTGACAGAGCTCATAGTGCTCGCCGTGGAGTCTCGGCGAGCCCAGTGTCGGCTCTCCGTCTTTGGCGTGGCCCTGCCGAAGCCGTGCACACTCTCCGGAGCGACCTGCTCCCGGAGTGAAGACAAAGACGGCCCCTCGTCGCCACTCGCTTCAGAGGCCAACGAGATCACATCAAAAGCATGGGCCAGCCTTCGCACGCGCGTGACACTTCCCTCCGGGCTGCTCTCCTCTTCCGTCGCGCTGATGTCGCTTGCATCCGAGATGCGAGACCCGTGTTGACGTCGCAGACGCCGTGACATCGCTGCGAGCACAGGCAAGAACGGGGGCGGTCGAGCAACACTGGTAGCGTTAGTAGAGCGCTGCTAGTGTACCCACCCTTGGTCGACACCGCGCATGAACTGGTCCCCAGTAACGCGTGACCTCAGAACCCAAGTCACAACGTCTTCAACCACCGGTGCTGGCAGCGTCGGGCCACCCCTGTCAGTGCCACCAGTCCGCAACGCATAAGACAGGTACTGAGCCAGCTCAGAAGCTGTTGTCAGCAGCACACACAGAGTGCGACGTACGCGTCCACACAGTGGGGTTGTTCTGAATGTCAGTGTGTGTTTGCAGCGCGAACATACTGGCAGAGCAGGCTCCTTGAGTGTCTGCGCAGACGGCGATTCCCACGCCTGTCTTCTCGACTCGACTGAATTCGGTGTAACAGAAAGGCAACCGACAGACCTCGTCACGCGGTGGCCGGGCGTGACTGGTCGCGCAGGCGATGATGGAACAGGTATAGACGACTGCGAGGGGTATGGCGAGTGGCCTGCCCGCGGGCGGGTCGGTGCAGCTGTGCTCTTCGTTGCAGAGTAAGTCCCAACGCCAGCGTTGGACTTGAGCTTCGATGGAGTTACTGGAGCTTCGTGGACCGGCGGGGGTGGGGGGAGTGTGGAGTGGGACGGACCGGCGGCGACGGAGAGTGTTGGGTCGCTGGGGGAGGCGCGCATGCCGCTCGAGCTGGTACCCATAGACATCGCGTGCGAGGCTGACGCTGAGGGGCCGTGACGCCGCGCAGAAGGGGGCGGCGCCATGGACATGGCGAGAGGTGGGGTGGGCGGTCGAGACGAGAAAGGAGCTGTTGACGTGCGGAAGTAGAGGTTGTGGCCTAGGAGTTCGCTGTGCCACCGAGAGTGCTGGAAATATGTACAGTGATAGGGAGTGTAATGCTGAGAGCAAGAGACGGGTGCGAGAGATATGAACAGATGAGGAGCAGGTGGCAACAGCAACGACACGGACAAGGACAGGTGGGGGCGACGACTTGTTGACCCATCCATCCAACAGCGCGACTGATTTCACGTTTGGCCCTGACGTCGCCGTGCCGTGCCTGAAATACCGGTGCTGCCTGCCTACCAGTAAGCACTTCTGGCAATCCGAAACGCCATAACATGAATGGAGCCAGCACTGCGGGCATGCGTGGAGCATGAAACAGGCAATATATAGCATACCAGATACACGCATCTAACCATCTACGTCTAGCACATCTTCGTTGCAATCTCGGTAGTGAGTTTGCTAATATTTGGCTTGCCCCAGCGCTTGCCCGCGTCCTCGAGTGTTTGCTTTGCCCCAAGCACCTCCAGAAGCGGTTGGACGTTGTTCTCAAACCCAGGAGACAGGTAAATAAGCAGGGCAGAGGCAGCGACGAGGCGGTGTCCCACATCGGCATCGTCCTCGCGACCTATTGCCTCTAGCACGGCCGACAGTAGCTCAACCTCCCATTCGGGTCCGACGGCATCCTCATCCTCAGGCACGACTCCAGCCGCCGCTTGTTGCTGAGATACCCGGTGTCGCCACGCCGCAGCGTTGACAGCGACGTCTGCTGCTGCCTTGCGAACGCTGACTTCCTTGTGCAGCAGCGAGTCGACTAGGATGGTGAGCAGCTCTGCCTGCCTTGGTGCTCCGGCAGACAGGATCATGTTCGCCAGTGGCAGTGGGGCGAGGAGGTTGGTGCACAACCGGAGTGCAGTGAGGACCAGTGGTCGGGGAGTTGACGCGCCCTCCTTCTGGATGGTTTGTGCTACTAGTGACAGTATCGGACCGATAGGCTCGGCGCCTGCCGCCTTGGGCGAAAGCTTCAGCACTAGTGCAGTGACTACACGCGGGTTGAGCAGCCCGATGCGCCATAGATCGATAATCGGGAAGGTCTCGGCTGGTTTCAGACTGCCAAGAAGTGCCGTCGTTACTGCTGTCCACTTCACGATGAGACTGCGCACACCATTGTCATCCAGCGTTACCTTGCCCTCGAGGAAAGGCACAACCTCGTTGCGGAGAACGTCAATCTTGTCTTTAGGGACGTTAAAGGACTCCAGCTTGCCCAACAGTGCGGAGTACGATGGTGTTGCAGTAGCCGTGATAGGCTTGGTAGAGATGTCGCGGGTCTCAGGGAGGTAGATACGCCGGTGAGGGTGCTGAGGGAAGCAGTCGTAGATGAACGACTCGACGCGCGCCTCCAGACTCCGCTTGTCAGCACCCTTCATCTCGTCGACCTTCTTTCCATCCTTGAAGAAGATGAAGGTAGGCGTTGCGGACACGCCGTACTGGCTGCCCAGGCTCTGTCCCTCTCCTACCCCGAGCTCGATCTCGACGAACCGCACGCCTTTGGAGCCGTGGCTCTCTGCGTAGGTCTCAGCGATGGCCTCGTACGCTGGCTTGATCGCACGACACGGTGGGCACCCCGGTGTGTTTGTAAAGTTGGCAATGACGACTGGGTTGTTCTTGAGGATACTCGAGAAGTTCGAGAAAGAAGACACAGCTAGGAGAGGGGTTGTGGTCGGTGTTGTGTGTTGGCGCGGCGCTGAACCACTGGCCATGCCGCCACCACCGGCTGCGTGCTGGGCCATCGTAGAAAGCAACATCGACGCAAGGTCTTGCTGCGACGGCTGGCCGTTCGTGGCTGCCGGTGGCGTAGGAGCTGCTGGTGCCTGGGCCGGCGGGCTGCGATCAAACGCAGAGTGCTCGTTCGCATTGCGACCGCGGAACATGGCGTCGATGTTGGGCTTCAGAGCCTGTCCTAGTGGGGTGGACATGAACTCGGCAGGCAGGCCTGATGTTAGCTGAGAGCGTTCGAACACCTCACCTGTGATCCAGCTGGGCGTCTCTGCACCGGTCAAGAAGCCGACAACGTCTGCGGTGAAGTTGTTGCAGTTAAAGTCCATTAAGTGGTACGCAGACGCAGTGTACATGTCAGCCAGGGAGCCGAGGTACTCCTGGAACGTCTCTTGGTCGATGTCTGCTGTCAGTTCTAATTCCAAGACCATCACCCACGGGTCTCGCCGCTGTCGATGATCTGGACCGGTGTGCCGTGCTAGACGTCAGCGAGGCCTCTCCTCCAACATACATGCGACATGCCTGGCCTCGACTCCATAATGCCTTGGCCGTAGAATATCTCCCGTCCGAACACGACCACAGAGGTATGCCTTGCATCAGCAGAGCCTCATCCAAGACTCACCAGATGCCGTCTATTTGCTTGCCGATGAGGGAGCGGCTCAACGACCTCGCCATACCCCCACTCAGATCGTACACATAGAGTTGGACCTGCCATCAGCACATCCCCTCCCACATCAAGTCTACCCACTTTGGACATGATGGTGAGCGACAAAGCGACGCGCAAGACAATGCCAAACTACGGAATATCGACTATCGCTGCACGCTGGCGCAGCGCTCGGCGATCACCCCCGCACACGTCTGTTTGGTTCCGCACATGACAGCACTGGATATACCGTATTCCGGCAATGACGGCGTTGCATGGCAAGTCGTGGAGCGCGCTTTGGGGGTCATCCTTTCCATCATTCATCTTGTTTCATATCATCACATCTGTATCTCAGCTTTTCACGAGCTCTCGACGTCCATCATCTATATAATATCTCCATCAGCGAGGGATCAAGTCGCCCTTGCCCCGGCGCCGCATTTCATCACTCCGCATTCGCCGCCACCCGCGTGCCCCTGCCTTGAATCGTCTGAACCATGGCTGGCGAGATCAAGAACATCGCGATCACCGACGCGCTGACCGTGCGTCAACCGAGCAGGCATATCGAGTACACTGTGCAAGGTGGGTATCGAGGTCATGGTCGCCGGGCTCGGAAGTGGTGGTCAAGTGCTGCTTGGCAGCGAAGAGACATTGGTCGTCGATGCGTTGAAAGTATCCATCGCGCTACTCCCGATGAGGCTATGCTTGTCGAACGTTGGACGGCAACCTGTTGATAGACGGGAAGCTTTGCCAGCAGTAGCAAGCACAGTCACGCCGGAAGGTCGTGCTATTCCTGTCCCGTCCGCGGGACCGAGCGCCAGCATTCCGTCTCCCTGTGCCCAGGCGTGGCTACTCCGCGAGGACACCCCGCTGACTCCAGTCTCAACACCAACGCGCACATGGTCCGTCAACCGGCGGTATAACGACTTTATCGCCCTCGACGCCGAGCTCCGCAGCAGCACAGGCAAGGAGCCGCCAGAAAAGCTGCCCCCAAAGCACTGGTTCTCGCGCACGCTCAACGACGAAGAGGTGCGCTCAGGCCTCCCTCGCCGGATGCAGAGCTGACATTCAGAAGATCCGGCAACGAAGGATAGGACTAGAGCACTACCTCCGCACGCTGTTGACGACAAAGGACCCGCGCTGGCGCACGTCCTTTGGGTGGTCTGACTTCTTGGCTGTGCCGACGATCAAGCCGTCCCAGGCGACGGTGACTGCATCGACATGGACGACGGAGCACACGTCCATATCGGCGCTGTTGAGGTCGGCACGGGCGGCGCTGCTCAAGCGCGACGCGCTGGGGCGGGTAGGCGATGCGAGTGCGCGCGCGTCGGGCGGCGAGGCACGGCGACTACTGCGCGATGCGGGGCCGCGGATCGACGCGCTCGAGTCCGCACTGGGCACCATCACCCTCGCGGACGGGGAGAAGCGGCGGCGCGAGGATCTGGTTGCCGGGCTGCGGAGCGAGGCGGCTAACCTCCTCCGCATGGCTGAGGCGGGGTACCGCGCAGCGCCGAGGGAACAGAGTGCTAGCCCGACCCCTTCGGGTGAGAACCCGTGGGCTGCTGGCGCGAACGCGAGTGAGGGCGGGTACAAGCCCGCACGGAGGGCGTTCGGCGCCGCTGCGGAGACGTCAGAGACGCGCCCGCTCGACGACCGGGGCTTGGTCCAGCTGCAGCACAACACTATGAAGGAGCAGGACGAGCAGCTCGGCGTGCTGAGCGGGCTGCTGAGGCGGCAAAGGGCTATGGGGGAGGAGATTGCGACCGAGATCGGGCAGCAGAACGAGATGCTCGACCACCTCGAGGGCGATGTCGACCGCGTGGGCACCAAGCTCGCGCGCACGAAGCGGACGATGAACCGGCTGGGATAGGCGTCTTGTATAATGACATGTCACATAACGAGCACGGGTCTGATGAGCTATGATACCCATCACTGACTGGAAACCAGATACTGGAGGAGACGCCTGCGACATACGCCCCCTCACGCCGTCCATATCCCCTCCTCCGTCCACGACATCCGTCCACGCCGTCTCTACATCCTACACTACCACCGACAGACATCCATGGACGTGCCTCACTCACTCCCTCCCTCACTCAGTCTATTACATTACCCCTCTCTCAACCTTACACTAGAATCAACACCCACGCCAAAACCGCCGTCCACTTCCTACTTTCTGACGTCAATTCAATCTCGCCTTAATCAGGCTAATCCCGCCCCCAGCCAACCACCCAGCACATGCACTCAACGTCGACTGCAGTCCAGACTCGCGCCACCGCCACGCTACGCCCACTACAGCCTATCGAGCCCGTATGTATCACCCATACAAGCAGTTTACAGATTCTGTTCCAGCATAGCCCGCAGTCATTCACCGCGTCTACGGCCGCATACCGCACCGTATACGCCACACGCCCCGCATTTCGAGCAGTGGACGCATGCACGTCCACGCTGCACATCTCGTATGCAGAGGTATACGACGATGCACGCATGCGATACCAATCTCAGCCTCCGCCACGACAGCCCGGCGGGCACGACGGTCGCGTTCTGCCACCTTTCCGGCCAAGTCAGACGTAGTTTCCCACGGTGAGAGATGATCAGACTGGGGGCGTGTGCGTACCAGTGATCTGTGGTTCGGCGAGTGTGGCAGACGACTCGGTCGGATGTCGCAATGTAGTTACGTGCTGCACTTCACACACCGGGTAACTCCTCAGACTGCTCGATACTCCGCAAGCGAGCCCACAACGCAGCATCGTTCTTACATAAACCCCAGCCTTGCGGAATGCGCCAGCCGGGAAGATGACGTTCAGTCAACAAAAAGCAAGCGACGAGCGACGTGGCTTGGCATGGAGGGCATGGCCGGCATGGCGTGCAGGAATGACATGACGCCGATGTTGCTAGCCGAGTGGATGGATGGCGAGATCAGGCCCGCGTAGCGAGGTGAGGTGAGGTAGCGAGGGACCCCAAATCCTACGCGAGCGGGCGGGCCGGGTGGTTGGGCCGGGTGGTTGTGGTCGGAGGGATGGGCTGAGGCTGACACTGAGCGAGATCGGTGCGGTATGCTTGTGGTCCACAGTTGTCGTAATGGACATTGGAATGGTGGCTCGTTACTGTCGTGGTGGCACGTACTCGCTGGTGAGAGTTTGGCCCCGGGGTGTAGGTTTGTTGCCGTAGGGTCGGGTACCTACGTGGTGTGAGGACATGACGGCAGGCTAGCTGCTGGTGATGAGGGAGGTGGGTGTGAGAAGAAGTTAGAGGTGGGAATATCTGGCTGGGAATAGGAACGGCAGTTTTGGTGCCAGATCTCCAGTTGCCACGGATAGGGAAGATGCTGGGCAGTCAGATGCAGTGAGATAGCGGTATGATCAGGTGGTGCGAATGGCTTGGGCATATGACATGAGGTCGCGCACTGGGCTGAGTCATTTCAGTGGCAGTGCTGTTTGAAGACTGGCTGGTTGCGATGGCGAGCGCTCGCGCTGGAGCAGTAGTAACTGCTGGCCGGTCACACGGAGAGTGACTTCGTGCCAGCCGACAGGTTGAGCTGCATGTACTAGACTACAGTGGCATATTAGGTGTTTGTGGCACTGGCGCACCGTTGGCGTCGTTGGTTGGTCTGAGCCGTTAGATGGTTTGAGAGCACAACAGCGGTCATACTCCTGTCAGAGATGCTTGCCCTGCCTCGGCGGCCTATGACCCCACCTCAGAACGTGTCTGCATGCTCTTCGCGTGCAGCGATACATGGTTGCAACATGTTAATCAATGCCTGTTCGGAAATCCAGGCAGTGCAAGTGAGTTTACACTGCCATACTCGCAGAGACGATCCGTGCGCAGCCCTAGTCGTGATCAGTCGAGCAATGCCACTACAAACAATCGCACCACGTCAGTGCTTCACTTCTGCTTCGCCAACATTGGTGGAGACAAACATGTCATCGTGCGCTATGGTACGTGCGTGCTGGGCTAATAAGCTAATAATGGACAATGCGTGCGGCCCCATGACAGGTAGGTGGTAACAATGGCGGGGTGAAGTGGGAATGCGATGGTAATGACGACGACAGTATCACAGTCCGCCAGCGGCTCCGGCTCCTCCTCACTCCTCATCTCGAGTCCTGCCTCCTCCTCCTTCTTCTTCTTCTTCCTTCTTGCTTCTTCTTCCTCTTCTCTCACTCCTGGTGAATTGCTTGTTTTTGCGTTTTGATATGATGAAAAATGGTACAACGATGAGCTGACTGTGCTCATGAGATCCGGTCCGGTCCAAGTGGGGAAGTGGATAATGTTACACCGCGACTGCCGTGCGGGCAGTGCGAGAGCGGGATGTGCGGCCGCGGTGCGCGCTCCAGGAGCGTTCGCGGCCCTCGTGTGTGCGGTCGCGGCGGCGGCCGCGCGCGTCGTCGTCGCTGCTGTCCTGAGCAGCGGGAGGAGGGGACGCCTCGCGGCGACGGCTGCGGCCGCGGCGAGTGTCCTCGACGTCCTCGACGACTGGGGGTTCCTCGACGACCTGGCGGTCCGGCGAGGGGGAGCGGGACGCCTCAATGCGGGTTGGGGGTGTGCGACCCACTTTGAGGAGTTCCGCCGCCTCGCGCTCGCGCTGGCGCTCCTCTGCAAGCGCCTGGGCGCGGCCAGTGATGACAATGTCCATGGGCACGCTGCGCACCATGTCGTGGGCTGGGTCCACGAGGGGGTCGACAGTGTCAAAGATATTGTTCGTCGGCACAGGAACCGTCGCCTTGAAATCTGGCGTCGTGTGCGTGACTGCCGAAGCCTCTGGGATCGTGGGAGTCATAACACGGTCCTTGGTGGGCGTCATGGGAGTCGCTGCCGGGGACATGGCAAAGGGCGTCAGGGAGCGCAGGTAAGCTGACAGGTTCCAGAACGCCGAGGCAGTCGTCTGAATCGGGCGGATGGGTAATGTCGACTTGCGCTGCAGCACAACTGGGGACGCCGCCTGCGCCTGTGGCTGCTGCGGGACGGCCGCCTGGACACCACTGTAGCGCTGGCCGTACGATCCGCGACGATCAGACGAGATGACAGAAAAGTCATCCGTCACCGTGTCAATGGTCTCGCCAAAGTCGGTGTTGGATGGGTCCACTGCCTCTGACATGGACACGGTCGACAGGGTAGGCGTGTCGCCCTCGCCCATCACGTGATGCTCCTGCTCCTGCGCATGGGTGCCGACGACGACGTCGACAATAGACACCTCGGCGGGGGCAGGCATGGTCAGCCCGAGAGTGGACGTCTCGGGCGTTGCACGAACGCCGACAGACACACGGCGGATTGCGTTGACAACCGGCGTGAACGATAACGCGCTCAGAGCGCGACTGGCCGAGGTGGGCGTGGAACCTGTGCGCTCCACCGGGTCGTCGAGCGACTCTGTGCTCGGAGGGGCCAGGCCAGAGAGCGCGTTCGGGCGAGGCCGACGGGGCCTGCCGCGTAGCGTCTGGTGGCTACCAGCAGCGACGTCATCGCCGTCCGCGTTAAGGGACACTCCGGAATCAACACCACGAGCCCAGCTGATGATATCCTCCCTGCTACGCGACGAGGATCCCATACGGGCTATAGGGCTCGTTGCAGCCCGTGCCTCGAGCGAGGGGCGGGCCGTGTGGTGGGGCGAGGAGATGGAAGTTGCCTGGGAAAGAGACGGGATGGTGGCATTGGGATAGCCCCGGGTGATGGGGACTGGAGGAGGCGGGTGCAGCGCAGACAGCGACATGGCAGGGCTGCGCTTCACGGCGTCGTCCTTGTCGTTGGCATTGTCGCTGTCCGACGTAGACTCGAACGGCGAGTCGAAGCCTGCGAGGTTGTTGGTGTAGCCCCCGCGGGTCAGATCAGCCGACGTGTACGCTGCCTTGAATGAGCGAGACGTGCTGTTGACTGGCTTGGTCTTCCGAGTGAAAGGAAGGGCCGGGTGTTCTGCGATCGAAGTGCCGTCGGACGCGGGAAAGGAGAAAGCCCGGCGGTCGCGCTGGCGGTGGTTCTTCGACTCTCCCAGAGGGTCAGACGTCTGGTGCGGCTTGCCCTGGACTGGGGCAGGTTCTGGGCGATGCGGCGAGCAGTTATCTGCCCCATTGCGAAGCGGGTGCCGCTCAGACGGGTGGCGCGAGGACTCGCTTGGGCGGGGAGGGAGAGACAGGAACTTGGCTGGCAGCGGCGATGTGATAGCTGTCGTGTCTGCTGCTGGTGTATTTGGCTGCGTGTCGTCCTTGCGGCAGGCATCTGAGCAGTAAGGGCTCCTCTGGTCGCGCTGGAGTGTCAGCACAGTTTTCGTAGAGCACGTCTCGCTACTCACTGTTCGCTTGGAGCACGCAAGACACCATCCGATATCCAAGTCCATGTCCAGTTCCATTTCGGAATGGAGCTGGCGACGGCCCTCAAACGTTGCAGAACGGGGAGGTTGTGTCGCTACAGCTGCGGGCATGTGGTTTGTTATTCAGATTGATGAAGAGCGACTGCGGCTAAGAAGCAAGGTCGACGAGGTCTTTTGTCCCGGAAGAAGGCAGCGGCGATCTGTCGAACGAGAATGTGGAGCGCAAAGGGGACGATGGGGTTGGGGCGAGATGTTGCACGGTGCGTGTCGATGTCGGGAAATGCATGGAGGATGTGCAAGAAGGCGCGGCGATGTGCATGGAGGGGATTTTTATGCGGGCGAAAAGTGGTCAGCGATCATTGCTGGGTCGGATGGAAAAAGATGGGAGAATGGAAGAAGCACACGGCGACCGGGATATGTGAGACAAGGTGATGGGGCGTCGAGTCTTGGTAAGGTAGACGAGATGAGGCTGAATGAAGAGGTAGAAAGGAAAAGAGGAATGCTAAGTAGTATTGGTGGTAGGAGTAGTAGTTTGGGCGTTGACAGACACGAGCGAGTGCCGATGTTATAATTCGGCAGATGACGATGTGTCGTGCTCGTAGAGTGGAGTGCTGCTTTTTTCTTTTGCGGGGTAGAGCGCCCCTCTTGTCGCCCAAAGGAAGGGGAAGAAGGGTAACAGCCAGGGACGGGTGGTTGAGGGTGGGTGGGGGCGGCGCAGGGCAAAACGAGGGCGAGTTATAGGAATCGCGTCGGGGTCCCACGACCCGTGTCCATTCAACCCCAGCTTCTGCCCATTGGGGATATTGGCGGGGGGAGGGATGTGGGTGGGCGCGGCGCACAGGTCATGGCGGTAGAAGGGATCGAAGGGGAATGCAAGGAACAAGAACAAGAGTCTGATCCGGGGATCAGGCGGAAGAAGCGCAAAGAACGCACGCCGTAACGATGGATGGAGAAGGCATCCGAGATGGGACCGGGAAAGATTGTCCTACTCACCTGATGCTGATTCCGTAGTGTAACGATGGTGGTCCTGGGTGCTGTGTGTCTTGTGCTATGGACACCAAATGGAAGTCGATGGGACGGAGATAGGTGCGAGAGATTTGATGGGCGTTGTGAGTGTGACCGGGGCACAAAGCACAATGGGCGTGGGCGACGGGCGACGGGGTGGCGCTGCACGATCGCGAATTGGGATTGCGCACGAAGCAGAGGGAAGGGTCAATGCGAGATCAACGCGGCAGAGTCGTGATCTGTGTGGATAAGTGTTGTCATGTGAGATGGAGGAGGGAAGGTCCCGGAGCGACGGCGATGATAATGGCAGCAGGTGTCGAAATGTGCGTAGTTGTTATCGGTGGCGGCAAGAAGCAGAGCAATGACACGATCAAGCGAGGCAGCACAATGTCGCGATGTCGCAGATCCAGATCCGAGCGAGAAAAGATAGCCAAAGGTCGGGTTATGTGTGATGCGAGGACGTCATCAATCGAGCCAGCCCACAAGAAGTTGAAAATGCGAGTATTAGTTTCGCGGTGGTTTCGACCAGTGCAAGTCAGGGCGCATGCGACATTTCAGGATGCAGTCGCGAGATTGGTCGAGGAAAGAGAGATGAGGTGTCGGAGAGTGCGCGAGATTAGTTGGGCATGGCGTACGCGGCGGCGACCAGTGGATGTGAGTGATAGTATGTTGGTGGAGTTGGCAGACGTGGCGGGGGACGCAAAAGGTTTGGTGTCAGCGAGACGGGACAACAAAGACTCGAGATAGGTCACCACACTAGTAGTAGCACATAGCACACCGCGGCGCGCCGTGGTTGTGTTTTACCGAGGCTATCGGCAGATAGATAGTGGGTTGGGGGTGGCATAGACGGGCAACATGCGACAAGCAACTAGCACTTACGAGGTTTAGGAGGCTCCGCAGCGTGCACTGGTCAACAAGGGTGGCAGAGCGAATGGCAGATGTGCCGCTGAGCGTTTGGGGTGGGTGTATTTCTAGCACAGGCGGACGTGTTATCGCAAGCTTGCTGGTGCTAGTGATTAATTCGCGCCGGTCGAGCGGTCCCAGGCGTAGGAACGTCGGTATTAAGAGTGGCTGGCGGGTGATGATTGTACACTGGCCTAGATGCAACCTCGAACGAATGGGGGGATGCAAACAGAGGGAGATAGAGGACGGGTTCGAACGTGCAATGCGATGCGATGCGATGCGCTGCGCGGTGCGTGGTTTATGGGTGGTGGTGGTGGTACGAGGTATGTGTTGGAGATGGAGCAGGGGAAAGGCGGGGAAGGTGGGGAGAGGTGGCGTGTGGGGTGGAAGGGAGGGAGGGGGGGGAGATTGAATAATGAGTTGAAATGTGACACCGTGTCAACAGAGAACACCAGGCTGGAAGGCGGCTGAGTCGTCCTCTGGCTAGACCATCATAATGGCGAGAATGTGTGCTGGGGTGGTACAATGAGACGAGAGATGGTGTTGCGGGTGTTGGGTGCCGATGAGAAAGGAGATGGGGTGGATAAAAGAGGTGTGCGTGTGGTGGTTAATATTGGCGAGTGAGAGAGTTACCGTAGACCTGGTGAGGCGATGTGGTGGTGGGGCTGAGGCAGAGGCAGAGGTGCGCGGATGCCATACATGCGCTGCACCGTGTGGTGGTCGTGGTAGAGAATGAGGTCTGGTCCTGTTGCTTGCCTGCTGCTTGCCACGACTGCCTGACTATTGGTGTTCTGCTCTGCTCATGCTCATCTACTGCTGTCTATGATGATGCATCTTATCCGCCGCTTGCTCCTTCTTGCCTGGCGGCAGAGCCGTTCTTGGCGAGCCCAGGTGACTCTGGCTCTGGCCCTCTGGGGGCCGGAACAGGCGGGTGGGGAAGAGAACGAGAGAACGAGGTCTTACAAAACGCAAAGGAGAGAGAGAGCGAGTCGTCGACAAAATCTAAGGGTAATCGTGGGGGAGAGGCAAGGGAGGGCAGGGGAGAGGGGACAGTCGTTCTGGATTAAACGATGGGAGCTGGGGTCGGAGGCAAGATGGCGAAAGCAATGAGGGCAGCTCACGAGAGCAGAGCGATTGCCCATCAACGTCGTCACTGCCGCGCTGTGCATGTCCTGTCCTGCCCATCTTACCCCGCCGCCTCCCCCACGCTGCCATGCCTTGCGATGTCATGTTCGCTTGGCCCATACTGGCTCTTTTCATCCTACTTGGCATATTCCACCCCCTTGTCCCTTGTTCTCCTTCCAGCTGCCCCCCACATATCGGTCATCCCCGGTCAGGTGCGCGTATATTCGCCTTTATTTGACCTGGGTGCTGTAACACATTGGCCCAATGGACGGGTTCTCGCGGGTCTCGCCAGAGAGCAGACGACGAGAGAATGGAGCAAGGGGACGAGCCTAAACGGAGTCGAATTGCGTCTCCCCCCTTGTCATATATTCCCCGCACACCACATGAGCCCATGAGCAGAGCAGCTGCGCGGAGAGAGGAGAATAAGCGACAAGGGAAAAAAGGAGAATTAGGATCAAAGAGACGTGGTTTGAGCTGAGCTCTGAGCTCGCTCGACATTACACAAGGAGAGTTTGGGTGGGCTTGCCGGGAGACGCCAGCGGATTCAATTAGGATCAAAGAGACGTGGTATAGAAGCATATTGAATCCGCTGGCGTCTCCCGGCAAGCCCACCCAAACTCTCCTTGTGTAATGTCGAGCGAGCTCAGAGCTCAGCTCAACCCAGTCGACACACGCGCTCAGGCGAGCACGGGCGGCGTCCACCGTTCGCGCTTTCCCGCGACAAAGTGGGTCTAAGACTGTCCCTGGACGGACGTCTGGCCATCCGAGTCAGAGTTTGGGGACAAGCCAGCGTTTCTCGTTGTCAGCATGCAACATGCGAAAAGACGGCACGGCAGCTGGGAAGGCTAAAAGCAGCGGGTGTACGGCATGCACGGCAACTTGGTGCAAGTTCAGGCCGGGCTCTCATGTCTCACGCTCGTGATTCTCTTCCCAGACATGCAACGCAGTAGCTGCAACTAACTCTACTCAAATCCAGTCAGCAGTCTAGTCTGGCTCAAAGAGATGGGCTCACTCGTGCTCGAACAACAACACTCAGTAACTAAGACCCCTGTCACCATGTGCCGGGTTGCGGGTTGCGGGTTGCCCATTGTTACAGCTACCTGCCCATCGCGATGCATTCCAATTCCACCTTCCCATTCCCAGCGCCGTTCCTCGCGCCTGCCTTGCTGAGGGACGAGGGGCGCTCAAGCACAATCACGGAGCAGTCTCGTCCGGCCGCCCCAGAGGCAGGGCCACATGCCACGTCCTCGTGCCCGTCTCGTCTCATCTCGCATATCGCATATCATATCATATCACAATGGCAAAGGGCAGGCAGACCGTTCGAACACGTCGCTCGGCCGGCCGCGACCCGCGCAGCAAGCCAGCTAGCCACCAAGCCCACATCCCACGCATCATCTCTGCCTCGCCTCTCCCCTTCCAAGCTGCTGGCCGTTCCGTTTTCCAGTCTCAGCATTCCAACATGTGAACCTGCGAAGTGCGATTACGTGTCTGACATGCTGTCTCATCCACACGGGTCGCCCGTGTCGCTAAGCCAAGCCATTGTATCATTGTGTATGAGGGGAAAAACTCACTACCAGCCAGGCAGGCTCGATCTCGTAACCCTCACTACCGGCCACATACTTAGCACATACTACACATTAGGCTGCACCCCTTTACGCGCTCCACAAATCTAGATTCTCGATTAATCATGAACACGTATGTGTATAGCAGCTAGCGTGCTTGAATTACTTGCCGAACTTTTCCATCCACCCAGGACGCAGGACGCAGGATACAGGATGATCACGGTTCGTAGATTAGATGTAACGCGCGTCCCGGCACATATTGGCAGACGGCAGGATCACCTCGATTCACGCACGCGCGCGCAACACCGGCCCCACCACCCCCACCCCACCGGGCACTTCTCCCCGCAAAGTTCAAAGCCGCGATCTATCTTCCATGGCGTGCATGGCGTGACGAGATCAGATGTGTTTGAGATTAAGATGAATACTTCGATCCCATCCCCCCAGCTCCCAGGGTCTCACCCGGCGCGCCGACATGGGGTAGAGGTCACGCGGGTGTGGGGCCCGACAGGACGGGCGCGATGTAGGCAGAGCCTACGACCTGAAGGGAAGGGAAAAGAGAATACATCGAACATGAGGTGCAGCGCACCGTAATAACAACCACGGCGGCCTGATAAGGCCGCATGTATGACACGTCATAATATATACAGGAGAGGGGCATACATCACCCCCCCGGTCGAGGAGAGTCCGTCCCGGACTCTGAAGAGAGAGTGATGAACAAGGAGAAGATGTGAGAGGGTGTCGCACTTGTCGTTACTGTCGTTACAATGGATGAGGGTTGCCGGTGTAGAGTACCAGGGCGGAGCAGGGTTGAATGTGAGCTGCGTGGACTTCGGTGGTGTCGTGAGTGGGTTCGTCGACAGTGGTGTCGTTGGGGGCGTTGATGACGTCGGCTGCGCCGTAGTACTCGATCTCGGAGCGGTCCAACCATTGCTCGGACCCGTGCGGGGCACCTGCAAAGCGGACGAGCCACTGTGGCTTGCCATTGGGGAACATTGTCGTGCGGTACGACTCGCGGTACTCCAAGACCTGTTCGATACGCCTGGTGGCCTCGGGGTGGGGAGGGGTGCGGTAGAAGTAGGGGCGAGTGTGGTGGGCATTCACCCGCTTGCTGATCTTCAGGTTGGGGGGAAGGTCCAGTTCCACAACATTGGGGTTAGGAACGTCCAGGACGCGGAAGGGGCCGAAGAAGGTCGGTGCAAGCTTCTTGGATGCCTTCTTCTTGAGGAAAACGGGTTGGAAGACCTTGCTGCGGAGGAGGACGAAGTCGCCCGCCTTGTACTTAGAGGGGCGTGCGTTCTTGTCGTGCTGAAGGGCTTGTGCGGCCTGCGCTCGCTGGATTGCTTCAATCGCGTCGGTGGCGTCAGCGTTAAGAGTGTCGATGAAGTCCGCGCCTTCGGCGTGGTCGACGTGTAGCGTGGGCGTGAGAGGAGCTGCTAGGATGCGGGGACTGTGGCCCAGATCGAGTTCGAAGGGCGTGCGCTCGGTGGATGAGTGCACGGAGCTATTGTAGCTGAGTTCGAGAGCTGGGAGAGCGTCGAACCAGTTGTCTTGCTTCACATTGATGAAGTGCCTTAGAGCTTCCTTCAGTGTGCGGACTTGACGTTCGCTCAGGCCGTCGGAGGGAGGCCAGAAGGAAGTGCACATGCTGAGCTTGGTGCCGAATGCGGACATTACCGAGCGCCAAAGCTGGGACGTGAACTTGCTGTCGCGATCGCTGATGATGTTCTCCGGGAACCCGTGAAGGCGAAAGACATTCCAAATGAGCAGGCGGGCCGTGTCCGCTGCCGTGGCGTTGTCGTGGGTGGGAATGAGGTGGGCGCGCTTAGAGAACTTGTCGAGCACGACGAGGATGGCGTCGTGCCCGCGGGACTTGGGCAGGTGGACTGCGAAGTCCATCGTGATAGTGTGCCAGCGCTTGGGAGGCGACTCGATCGGCTGCAGGCGGCCAATGGGAGCTGGCGCCGGTTTGTTGCGCTGGCAGGCGTCGCACGTGCGGAGGTGGTGGTCGACCGCGCGACGCAGGCCTGGCCAGTGGTAGGATCGGGCGATCGACAGATACGTCTTGTCAGCGCTGCGATGAGCGGCGAGGAGGGAGTCATGGTGATCGTGGAGGATGTCTGAACGGAGGTCATCCACATCGGGGACGCAGAGCGCGTAGGCGCTGAAGGTGGGGCGGTAGATGTAGAGAAGGCCGTCAACGAGGATGAACGGTAGTCTGGGGTGGGCGGTGGCCTTCGGGCTGATGGACGGCTTGTCGATCTTGCAAGCGTCGATGATGGGCGCGTATTTGCTGTCCAGGGGGAGGGCAGTGCGAATGGACTGTAGTAGCTTGGGGTCGTCGAGGTGACGCCAGGCCACAAACGCGGCGACGTCGCGCTCTGGGGCGGGCGAGGGGCCAGGAACTGGGTTGCGCGAGAGTTGGTCCACGTGCGCATGCTTCTTACCAGGACGATGTACGATCGTCATGTGGTCGCGCGATGCTTGCATGAGGAGGCATTGACGCAGTAGACGTTGGTTGTTGCCCTTGTAGGAAAGGAGCCACTGCAGCGCGGAGTGGTCAGTGACGAGGGTGAAGTCGCAGCCGTCAATGTAAGGGGTGAACCTGTCGATGGCCCAGGTCATGCCAAGGCATTCGAGCTCAGTGGCCGAGTAATTCTTCTCGACAGTGGTTGTCGTGCGGGAGATGAAGGCGATGGGGCGGGTGACGCCGGTGTCGTCTTTCTGGGATAGGACGGCGCCGAAGCCCTGCTTGCAGGCATCGACATCGACGATGAAGGGACGCGCGTAGTCTGGGTGCGCTAGCACAGGGTTGGTGATGATAAGGTCGCGAACCTTGTGCCAGGCGGCTAGGGCGTCGGGACCGAAGATGAGGGACTTAGCTTTGCGTGAAGCAGTAAGCGAGGCAATCAGAGGCTCCACGATGAGTGAGTAGCCACCGATGAAGTTGCGGTAGAACCCGGTGAGGCCCAGCCAGCGGTCGAGGGCCGCGATCGTCGAAGGTGGTTCCTGCTTCGCGATGGCGTCCACGTGGCGCTGAAGCATGCCAATGCCTAGGTTGGACACCGTGTGGCCAAGTGCGTCGATAGTCTGGTGGAACAGGTGCGACTTGGCGGAGCTGACGGTGAGGCCGGCTTTAGTGAGCTCGGAGAGGACGTCCTCGACATGGAGGAGGTGGTCCTCAAAGGAGGCCGAGTAGATGATAACGTCGTCAAGGTAGGCGAGGGACCAGCGCCACTTGGAAGCTGCGAGGACGACGTCCATCAAGCGTTGGAACGTCGCCGGAGCGCCTTTGGCGCCGAACGGCATGACGAGGGGGGCGTGCAGGCCGCGATGGGTCCGGAATGCAAGCTTCTCTGCTGCCTCTGGGCTCACGGGTACTTGGTGGTACCCGCGGTTGGCGTCTAGCGTCGAGAAGTACGCCTTACCACTGAACTGAGAGAGGATGTCCTGGATACGAGGAAGGGGGTACTGGTCGCCCTTTGTGACGGCATTCAACTTACGGTAGTCGATGCACATGCGTGCCTTGTCGTTCTGGTTGACGACAATCACGGGTGACGACCACGGAGACGCGCAGGGACGGATTTGGCCATCCGCAAGCAGTTGGTCGATGGCCTTGTCGATCTCAGCGCGCTGTCGCGGCGACGCATGGTACGGGGCTTGGGATACAGGCGCGGCATCGCCGGTGTCGACGTCGAAGGTGGCGTCCTTGACTCGTCCAATGGTGGTGCCGTCGGAGAAGGTGTGGTTGAAGCGGGCCAATAGGGCGTCGACCTGGGCACGCTGGGCGGGCGTGAGGTTCGGGTTGACATCAATGTGCTTCGCTGGGGACGTCTCGTTGTAGTGGACTTCGACCGCGGGAACGTCGACGCTGAAAGCGTCGCCGACCTTGTCGCCTGGGCGTAGCATGACGGGGCTGGGGGAGAGGTTGATTACTTCGCCCATGAAGTCGCCGTTGTCGGCGATGCCATACGCTGCGCGGCAGTTGTTATTGCTGTTGCCGTGGATGGCGGAGGGTGTGACTAGAAACACTGACATGGAGTGAGGCGGCTTCGTGTCGTTGATAGTCATGGGGACCAGCGCGCGGTGCCCGGCGCGCACGACAAAGGCGTCGCGAACACGTACAGCGCGCGCGTGTGCCGGCGACAGGGGTGGACGGTCGCGGCGTGCCATGAAGGACGCGGGCACGGTGATGCCGCGAAGAGTGACAGAGCTGGATACAGTGTCCGTCTGCGTACCAAGGTTGATGAGAGTATCATTGCCTAGCAGTAGCCCATGAGCTGAGGTCGAAGAAAGGAAAAAGTCGACCGTAACGAACAGGGGTGCGTGAGGGGGTGAGGCCTTGATCGTGAGTGGTAGGCTCTTGTATCCGAAGATGTTGTCCGCGCCGATACCAGAGACCGCAAACGATTTGCAGGCGTGGGTCGGGAAATCCTTGAAGTGCTGCTCGGCGTACTCCCGGCTGACAAGCGACACCGCTGCGCCGCTGTCGACCAGGGCGCGGTGGCTAACGCCGTTGACTTGTGCATTGATGTAGCATGGAGTGGGAACGAACGTGGCCGTGGCGGCAGCCGCGTTCACAGACTTGGAGAGTGCCTTGCTGGCGGTGGCTGAGGTGGTGTGGAGCTCGGCGACGTGCGCCTGACAGTCCGTAGCATCTTCCACTGTCACTACGTGAGCGCTGGTGTTGGTGTTCCTTTCACCGAGAGGGGTAGCATTAGTGCTGGACGCTGGCGTGGAGCTTTTGCCACCGCCACCTGGGTGGTCGCGATCAAAGTGCCACTCGTTGCAGAAGCGGCAGGGTCTGGTGGGGCGTGCCGGTGGGCGCGTCGTGGCTTGGTCCTCCGTGGCCTTCGGATCTCCGTCTCTGCTGGTGGTCCATCGCCTCGGGGGTTGGACGGTGTCCTGGACCGACCATGACATGGTGGCCAGAAGAGGGGACTTCTCCAGCAGCTGGCGGTGCAGCTCTTCCAGTGGTAGGGCGGTGGATAGGCTGGCTACCGTGCGGAAGCGGACAGGTAGGCCCAATACGATGTCCTCTGCGTACTCAGCGTCGGGAGCGTCAGGGAAGGCGGCCCGAAGGAGGCGCAGCTTGTCGTAGAAGTACGTAGAGATGTACTCGTTGTGTCCGAGGAGGCGGTCGCGAGCCTTCACGCGGAGCTGGAGCTTGTAGTCTGGGGCTCGGAAGGCTGAGCGCAAGAGTTTGGCCCAGTCGGCCCAAGAGCGCGCTTCGCGACGGGAGGTGTCGCTGAGAGCGAAGAACCATATGTTCGCCGGGCCTGTGAGGACGGCGTGGAGACGACTAGTAATCTCAGAGTCTTGAGCTCCCGATTGGTCGAGGAGCGTGGTGATCATAGTGATCCATTCGTCGACGGAGGTAGTGCCGGCGAGGCTGCTGAACTTGGGGATCTCCGTGGTACGCAGTTTGAACTGCTGACGGCCTTCGGGCGAGTCGGACCGCTGGGTGCGACTCCGGTGGGGGGACTGTGCACGCGAGGTCTGTGTCACCGATCGGCGGCGGCGGGCTATGGCCTCGTCCTCGAGTTGACGACGGCGTTGTAGTTCCGCATCTTCCTGCGCCCACAGGTCTTGCGGTGAGATTTCACGGCGGTCGTCGGTTCCTTGCTGGGGAGCTTGCTGGGGAACTTGCTGGGGGCGGCCCGCAATGTGCTCCTCGATGGTTGAAAGGCGTGACGAGAACTGCTTGAGGAAGGCGTCAAGGTAAGGGGGAATTTTCGTGTCCGACGGTTCCGCAGGGTGGGGGGGCGGAGTCTGCACCTCGGGGGATTGCTCGCTTTCCGCTGACCGAGAGCGTTGCGAATGCTGGCCGATGCCGCTGTCAGGCGAGTCGCCAGCAGGCGACTCGCTATGGTCACTGCGGGACATCTGAGACATGTGAAAATTTGCTGTGGGTGGTGGGGGCGGGTCCAAAGTGAGACCTTCCTCGCTGGGAGATAGCGATGACTGTGATGAAGTGTTCCGCGGCGTGGGCGGTGCTGTGGTAGGTTGAGAATCAGGAGGCTGTCCTTGTAGTCGGCGTGAAGCTCGCATGCGCACTGGGTTGGCGACGCGAAGTGAAGACGAGTGAGAAGTTGATAGTCGAGGAAGGTCGACTTCAATAGTGATACGAGGTGGCAAATGTGGTTGCTGACGGCGGCGCGTCGACTAACCCCAAGAGGCGCAAGGCGACCTCTCAGTGACGGAAGTGTAGGAGTCGCCTCCGCCACTGCTTGCCAACGATGAAAGATTCCTTCGTCTGTCCACCAACTGTAGGCAGAGCCTACGACCTGAAGGGAAGGGAAAAGAGAATACATCGAACATGAGGTGCAGCGCACCGTAATAACAACCACGGCGGCCTGATAAGGCCGCATGTATGACACGTCATAATATATACAGGAGAGGGGCATACACGCGACAGGACGACAGGGGGGGGGGGGGGAGTATTTCAGCCCACCACGTACCTCTCTCCGCTCATGTCCATGTCCATAGTCGATGGATGTACATCAACGCCACGCCCGGACGCGGACAGAATCGGCACGCACGAAGGAGCATCAGGCCGCGGGAGGCGGAAGAGGCGATGGTCTGCAGCGACTCTACTCTGGGCGGGGATAACGAGAAGCTCCCACTCTAGAGTTGCACTATTCTGCATCCTGCTTGCCCCAGAGACACCCCATTCCGCAGATAGGTACCGTACGCCGTACGCCGTCCCTGCCCCTGGCCCTGCGCTCTGCATCCCCGCCCGCCATCGTCTTTTGTTCACGAGTATGTGTGGCTTTGCATCTCAGCAGCCAGTATGTTCGTTAGGATCGGTTCAATTTTCGTGCCATCCCAGGCGAGCTTCCACATGAGACAGGTCAATACGTAAGGCGTAAGTGGTAGGCTGGGAGCGGGAACATACCTTGAAGGGCAGTCTGTTCCTGGCTAGAAGCATTGCAAGTAGTGAAAGTACGATCATACCAGCCGAGCAGTGGGCTCGGGGGCCGGAGTATAGTCGATACTCGATGCTCGATAACCTACAGCCCAGCCAGCTAGCTAGCGAGGCCGTCCACCGGGATGTGGCAGATGGATGCATCGGCCATACGTCATACCCACATGCGGGTTAGTCACCAGCCCGTGCACCAGCAGCACCAGCCGCGCTATCAAGCGAACAAGCTATGGCGCTAGTATGAGTATCATCTGGCCTGGCCTGCGGTCTGATCGGTAGCCGCTGTGGGTGTGTTGGATCGCATTGCGTACTGCGTCATACGTCAGTGGGCATGGTGCAGGTGAGTAGTCACCTCGCGTGGAGGTCGGTGATCCGGCCGTTGCGAGTGCGAGTCGCGAGGCGTCGCGAGGTCGGGGGGTTATTGCGACATTCCTGGTCATGTTCGGTTGTCGATTGTTTCTTTTCTTTTCTTGGGCGGGCGGGATCTCAGATCGCTGGCGTCGCTAGGAGGAAAGAGGTATGAGTCGGGTTGGGTGCGTTCCGATGATGATGTGTGGTATGAGGTGGTTCTTTGATACAAGGTTGTGTTAGGTTGATGGGATGGAGATGGGTGACTCACTGGTGGGCCATGGTGGGGGGGTGGTGTCATGTGGCTGCGGCTGCGGCTGTGTAGTGCTGCTAGCGAGGGGTTGAGTTGAGCAATGGTAGGCGGTGCTGCGTAGTGAGGTATGGGTGACCTCTGGAGACGAGTTCGATGCTCGTAGGTGTGGTGTGGTTCGTCGTCCTGGCGTTTTGAAGATAGCAAAGCACTCATCATCCCTACAGTTTAATCTAACACTTCCACGGCACAACTATCAGCAATATCGACTCAATATGCCTATGCAAGCCGGTCCCAATGATCCCACTTCACACCAGTACCACCTGACGATGGGCTGCCTGACGACTCAACCATAACTAATGCCAGCCGGCGTCGCCGACCACGTCGATGGGCTGGCAGTGCTTCAACTACAGTAGTCGACGCTGCATGGCTATGCGATGCGGTCTGCGCTGCCCTTAGCGAGGTGTGTGACGACGATGTAGGTGGGGTAGATAGCGCTGACGGGGTATCACGCGTCCTGACAATCGTCGGGGGTAGCTATCATGCTGTGAACGAAGCCATGTCTGACAGTGAGCTCGGCTGGTGCCTCGCGCCAGTGAGGAGACATCAAGTGGTCAGATTTGACCAGCTGCTGCTTACTACTTTGCGCTTGTTCAGGCTGAGTATGCTGGGGAAGGCGACCAAAGGCGAGGCATACACACACTGACGGTATCTCATGCGTCCTGACAATTGCTAGGGATGACGACTATGTCGTTAACATTATAAGGCAGTGTCTAACAGTGACGACCCGAGCCGAGCTCACGCTGGCTAGCTGCCCAAGCTGACATACACCTCTAGAGCTGACTTCCACCACCAGAGCAAACATCCATCACTAGAGCCGACATACTTCACTTGAGCTGACAGAGCAAACATCCATCACTAGAGCCGACATACTTCACTTGAGCTGACATTGACCCCCTGACCTGAGATACAGCTCACATCCGCCTCGAGCTGACAGCCGCCATGCGAATCGACACCCTCAACTGCTCGTACTTGTCAGAACTCCGACTCGATGAGTCTGCGTGTTCTGCCTGACCAAGGAATCACGTACTTCTGAGAGGCTTCGTTTGTGTCGTCGGGGGAGAAGCTCCATTCGCTTGTCACAGGCAGGATGGCTAGTCCGGGTGGGCTGAAATAGCAACGCTGCACCTGCGGACACAAGACCTGCAACGCAAGCTAATGACTACTCGCCGTGTCAGGACGCACAATTCGAGTCGCAATGAGCTGCGTGGCGGAGGAGATCGCGTTCTTCGCAGAGGCTATCGGTGTGGCAGCTGGCTAGCGTAGCTCGAGTGGGCTGAAGCTGGATTACTGCAACTCCCGCCTTGACACTTCCCGAACTGACGTCCGACGTTCACGCCTGACGAGCACCCCAGTGTGTCGACCTAAGCCAGTGTCCATGGTGAGTTGGAAGCTGGGGAGACAGCGTACTCGAGGGAGGAGGTCAAGATGCTACTTCTACTCTTTGTGTGGTGGTTTTGTGCGCTGCTTGGTACTGGGTGCGAGTTGTGTGGCTGCTGCTGCAGGGCTGCAGAGGGAAGACTTGTGTGGGTTTGACTGCAGAGGTGAGCTCAATGCGGCGTAGCTGCAGGCATAGTGCAGCTGCAGCTGGTGGGTCTGCGGTGATATGGCTAAATCAATCGCCTTCAGTCAGTGTGCTTGATCAACATGGCTCGATGAGAGTAGGAGCTAGTTTCTTGGGCGGCATGGCTGCTGACGCCGTGCTCTCCAGGCACTCTCGAAGGACGTTGTTTGACTAGGCCACGACGAGGCTGTCCCAGTAGTCTTTGCGCTCGACTGGTCCTGCTGAGCGACCGGCTCGGCGACGGGGCGGCGGCTATGTATCACGTTGCCGGTCCTTCTAGGACGATCCAGTGCTGACACCCGACACGATCCAGCCCAGTGCGTCTGAAGCGCAACCCCGCAAACATGTCCAGTCCCCCGCCATTGAAACGACTGTGATTTCATAGACTTCTTATGATCAGTCTCCTTATTGAAACGACTTCACTTTCATAGACTTCTTCAACTAGATGGATACAAACAGCTGATTAGAGCTCGCGCGCTGCGCTTGCTCGCGCGGCGCTTACTCGCTCTCGGCCCAGGCGGGGAGCCAGTCCTGCCAGTCGGACCAGTCGTCGCTGGCGAGCTTGTCGCCATCGTGGTCCTTGTGGGGCGGCTTGAGCACCTTGTTGATGCTGTGCCACGCACCGTTGGAAGCCGGGACATCAATGGTGTTGACGTCCTCGCCGTTGACAGTGATGGTGACCTTGACAGCACCCTCAATAGGGACGACCTTCTTCTTGTCGACGACAATCTTGAGCTTGTCCTTGCCGTGGCCGGTCTCGACCTCGAACTCGCGGTGGAACGAGGGGTCGTCGCCGATGGTCAGCTCCTCGATCTTGCCCTCCTTGGCGTGGTGGACGATCTCGGAGAGAACAAGCGTGTGGGGGACGTAGTGGTACGCGAGGAGCCTAGCGAGAGCGCGGTGGCCGAAGCGCGAGAAGAGGAAGAAGTGCAGGTCCTTGGGGAGGGCCTCCCATGCCTCGTTGGAGGGGGCGAAGAGGGTAGCGAGCGGGGTGCCGGAGAACTTGGGCTTGCCGGGCTTGGACTTTTCGTGGTCGTATCCCCAGTCGACGAGGTGGCGTCCGCCGACGGCCTGGATTGCGCTCGAGGTCGTCGAGATGTACTTGGAGACGAGGAAGATCTCGTCAAAGATCGACCCGGGGGGCAGGAGGGGGTGGTTGAGCTCGTGAAGACGGCCGTTGCGCTGGTTGTTGGAGGACTCGATCTTGGCGTAAAAGTTGACCACGACTGCGGGGGGCACGAGCTGCTTCTCGATGCGGATGCGGCGGGCAAGGCCGTCAGCCGAGCCATCGTGGGGCTTGAGGGCCGTGGCGAAAGTCGAGTTCTGGGCCAGCTCCGAGGCCGAGTGGTCCTGGGGCAGGATGTGGTACTGGAGGACGGCGTGGGCAATCTTCTTGAAGATCTCCTTGCGGCGCTTCTTCTTGTCGTCGTCGTCGTCGTTGCCGCCGCTCATGAGCCAGGGCTCGGCCTCGAGCGCAGAGGCAAGGTGGCCGAGCGAGGTGATCTTGTCGTCATCGTCGTCGTGGTGCTCGGGCTTCTTGAGCGCGAGGTTGTTGGGCGCAAAGAACGTGATGGCGTAGCCGTTGTTCGTGTTGTCGAGCTGCTTGTACACCTCGCCCTCAAAGTTGAGGATCTTGACAAGCTTCGAGTACTTGTTCGGGTCCTCCTGGAGGGTCTGCCAGATGCTCTTCTGGGTCTGGTCGCCGCCGTTCATGACCTCCTGGGCCAGGTCGGAGACAGAGCCCCAGGCCATCTCGGAGATCTGCTTCACGCCCTCCCACTCGAGGAGGGGACGGGCGAGCGCCAGAGGCGCCAATGCTACAAGTGCGGTGAACCTCATGATTTACGGATGAGGACAAGGAGAGGTGTGGGAGAAAGCAGGCTAGAGACTCATGCTTGCATTATATGGGGTTTGCTGCAACCGCGCTCTACTGCGATGCAATGACGAAGCGCCCGCAGCATTCGGGAGGTACTATGGCAAACGTTTGGCGCGGTTTGGGTGGCATGGGAGGATGGTACGTCACTGCGGGCGGGGACCTCGTGCTAGGTCGTGCTTGGTCAACGTTGTGAGCAGCCATGCAGTCAGAGAGAGCTCGAGGACGTGCTGCAACTGCACAGGTACAGAGCTAGCAGAACGGCCGCCAGATGTAGTTAAAGCGAGCTCGATCCCGCTCCAGGCCTTGCAGCTTGCACCTCGTTGAGGGGAGTAGGGCCGGCGACAATTCTTGGCCGATGACCGCACGTCATAATCCCATCGCTCTCGTGCGATTCGAGTTGCAGCGCGCAGCTCGAGCACGTTTCACTGCGGCAGTGGCGTGAGTTCGAGCGACAAAAAATGGCAGCCGAAGTGGCTTCGGCGCATGCTACAGAACGTCTACTACTCGTTCATGTGCTGCTCTAAGCAGATCGATCTACAAACTCTTCGTCACACAGACGCGACGATACTTAACATGGCACAGACAATAGGATCGCCTGTTGCTACAAGAGCATCACTGACGTCATCCTAAACCGCCATTGCGCCTCGGCTCAGGCACGCCCGAACAAAAGGCACTCGCTGACGCGGAGATACACCCTCTCTCCGCCTGGCATCCGTCCACGGCTTCCGAAGCAACCACCTCAAGTGGAGGCGCTTCATGAACCCGAGAGCTCATCCTCGCAACAAGCAGCGAGCGCATCAGCGACCCCGCGACCGACTCCCATGTCACTACGGCTACGGCAGGCTATCCCCGGCCGGCCGAGGGTCGACTCGTCGCGTCCCCTCTCAGCAGTCGCGACAGCAAAGGGGGCATACTTTGTGCGTCACTGCTACGTCTGCCGTTCACTGACCAGTGTTAGATCTATCCCTCGTCGACAAATGTCGTCCTCCTCGACCCCGATGGAGACTTGCACAGCACCCTACCGTTTTGGGATGCGCTGCCGCACCGTGCTGGGCCGTCTGGGTCCGACCGCGATGTCGCGGGGGTGCTGGCGGGAGGTGATATGGTAAGGCTTGGCGGTGGGGGCAGCTCTGACAAGCAGGTTGTGGCCTGGAGTGGGATCCACGTTGTGCTGTGGAAGAGGGGCGAGATGTCAGTCTGGAGTGTACATTCGCATGTGGTGGCTAGTGCGCCGATTGCCTCGCTCGACTACCGCTCTGGCACGATCGCGCTGGGCACTGAGGCAGGCGTGGAAGTGTGGAGGACGGACCTGAGCGAGGAGGTCGTGGTCTGGGACTGTATTTGGTCCAGGTAAGTACATGCTTCTAGATTCACAGATCTGGCTTACACCCAGCCGAACACCTACTCCCTCGCCGCTGGTCGCGCTGCCACCTGAGAACACCCACATTGCCTGGTTCAGCAAAGGCGGCAGCACCGTCACCGTCCAAGCCTTCAACAGCAAGGGCGCAGTCGGCGCGTCACAGGACATCAAGCAACCACGGGAGATCGACTGGATCAGCTGGAGGAGTGTCGCGAGCAGCGACGCCCAGCTGTATGTCATCACGACGAATGCTGTGCTGCGCATCTACGCGCCGGTCCTGGACGATCCATCATGGTTCCAGCTGCTCTATTCGGTCGACCACCGCGCATTCCGCGATGCCGGGGCACTTCCCTCAAAGGGCAAGGCGGCTGCGGATCATGGAACGATTTTCATACCTGACGCAGAGGTCATGAAGCAGGCAGCAACCGCCGCTCTAGGCGCGGCGAAGCGGGATTCGTCTACGCTCCCTGCAACGTCCAAGAAGACCCTTGAGGCCGTCGAGAATGGCGAGCTAGACCTGGTGTTCTGGTTCGATCCAGATGGGGAGATCCGCCTACGCTCCATCGCGAATCTCGACCGGGCACCGCCAACCCTTATCAAGTCGTACCCACTCGCCGCATTCTCTGTCGACATCGACGCCGCGTGGTCGTCCCATGGCTCCCTCCTGCAGAGCGAGAATACGGACGCACTCTTCATGGCATTTGCTCCATGTGAGACACACAGGGAAATCTCCACACTCCGCCTAAATCTCGTGGACCTCCTGGCCTCCCTTGACACCTCAGTCAAACTCGCCAACGCAGCAGTCGACTTTGAGACCATGCCTGTCATGATGACGAGCAACATCAAGAGCTTTGCACGGACACCAAACGGGCGCGGCCTGCTGGCTATTGGCGAGAGCGGAGAAATTGGGGTATGGGAGAAACGCCGCCTCGGGAAGATGGCGCAGGTGGGGAAGAAGGGCACCTCTGCTGCTTTGGTCGGCAAGGGTCAGTGGCAGGCGCCAGCTGTGCCTATCCTGTACGCCATCTACGCCAAGGGCCGAGGTATTGTATCCTATTACGATGACCCGGAATCCGGTCCGCGTGTGGTGCTGCAGCATCTCGACCCGGGAGACAGCTCACCCACCGAGCCGGTGATCTTGCCGCACTTTGACCCGAAGCAGGGTGATACGATCAAGCTCCTCCTGGCACTGTCCGATATTGACGACGGCTACAGCGCAAGGAAGAGGCGCACGCGACGGGCGGTGATCATGGTCGTGGCAGAGAGTGGAGAGGCATGGGTGTGGCATGTGGACCCAGCACCCAACTCGCCAAGAGGAGAGTACGGTCCATCTCCTGCTTCAACTCCAGCGAGGAGACCTACTCGTCTGCCTGATGCCTCACCTGATCGTCCCCTCCGCAGGCGAGATAGTACGGCTCGCATGCCTGACTCGTCGCCTGATCGACCCCTCCGCAGGCGGGACAGTACATTGTGAGCTCTCAGTATTCCGCGCTGACATCAGATCCGCCGGCTCGCTCTACCGCAGCGAAAAGCCCATCGTCACGCTCAGCTCACACTCCAAGCTCCCTGTCGAAGGCGGGGCCAAGCCGCGCTTCATCCTCCCAGTGGACCCCATGGGGTGGCACCAGAGCACCGTCGACTGGGAGACTGATACACCCCTGCAAGATATGGTAGTCACCTTGTCGGAGACCGGCGTGCTCGAGTTCTGGCGTCCCCGCTTGGGCCAGCATCTGATAGGACAAGACCGCTCCAAGGTGGGCGACCAGTCGTGCGACGGCGAAGCAAGTGGCTGGATGCGCAGCGGCGTCGTGCGGACCGAAAAGACCAACGTCTCGAGAGCGCGCTGCAGTGCGCGCAAGAAGACGGTGCTCATCTGTGAACTCGAGGACGGGCGGAACGAGATGACCATCTGGGACTCGAATGTCAGCGAGTTTTCTACTGGTTTGGAGCTGTCACATGTGTTCGAGTATGTACTCAGAGTGACTCCGCTGACATGCAGGAAGGGTTTTGCAGTCCAAGATCTGGACTGGACGACGACTGCGGACCTCCAGTCTGTGCTTGCTGTTGGCTTCCAACACCATGTCGTGCTGGTGTGCGAGCAGCGCTTGAGTTACGTCGAGGTCACGCCTGGGTGGGCACCATTCCTGCACATCGATATGCGCAAGTACACCTCTGTCCCCATCAGCGACTCCATCTGGATCGCAGGTGGTTCTTTGGCGGTCGGGGCTGGGAACCAGATCTACGTCTTCAGTCGTTTCCTGACGGTGCCGACCCCACCTGGCACACCGACAGAAGAGGACGACGCAGACCCCGACGAGCCAGAGGACATTTTCGAGCTCATCGGGCATCGCAATGGCCCGTTGTTCGACTTCCACCCAACGATGCTGAACCAGTGCTTGCTGTGGGGTGAGTCTTTGGGTATGACATCGCTGATGACAGACAAAACCGACTTGGTCAAGCGCATCCTTGTCACATTGGTCAAGGACCTGCGCCGAGACGACTACAGCGGCAAGCGGAGACTCACGTATCAGCGCCTGGATCCACTCGAGTTCCACGCGTCCAACGCGACAGCACCACAAGTCAAGGCGGCCAAGGCCGACTACTCGAGCCTGTTTTCCATCACCCCGACCGTCACGAGCGAGGTCGACGACGAGTTTGACGCATCCTTGGTGCAAGAACTGGTCGACCGACTCGATGGACCCGTAGCAGTGCCTCTGACGCAGCTGGAAAAGTCCACTCTGGCCGCACTGGCCCAGGCGACACTCGAGGTGGAGGAGTCCCGGCGATCCCTTGACCTGTGTGGCCTGCGTTATCTCATCTCCATCAGGCAGTTCGCCAACCGCGATCGTATCGTATCGACACCCGGTCACGACACCCCTGGCAAGATTCGTGACCCCGACCTCCCTAACATGCCGTTGCCGAGGGCTAAGATCTCCTTCCGCAACATCGTGTGGGCAACTCACAGCGAGAGCCACCAGGTGCTCCTTCAGGCGGCCACTGCGTCGTGCGAGAACAACAAGATGACAATGGATGACGCGAAGCGTCTGGGTGTGTTCCTCTGGCTCCGGTCGCAGGATGATATCGTGAGCGACTCTTTCAAACATTCTCTGACGCGCAGCGGAACCAGCTCGAGGTGGTAGCACGTAACCGCTTCATGGCGGACGAGGAGCGCGACCCTACGAGCGTTTCGCTCATCTTCTTCGCTTTGGGGAAGAAGCAGGTTGTTCACGGACTATGGCGACAGGCCCCCGGCCACAAGGAACAATCAATGATGCTCAAGTTCCTGAACAACGACTTCAACACCGACCGATGGAGGAAGGCGGCGCTGAAGAACGCTTACGCGCTGCTCAGCAAGCAGCGATATGGTGAGTTGAAAAAGATGACTTCGCTGATGGCAGAATACGCGGCCGCATTCTTCATGCTCGGAGGGTCGACAAAGGATGCCATCACTGTTTGCCTGAGGCAGATGGGCGACTGGCAGCTCGCTGTGGCCATCGCGCGTGCAGTCGAGGGCGATGGACCGCTCATGCGCTTCATCCTGACTGATACTGTCCTCCCCATCGCCTTTGGTGGAGGACACCGCTGGCTCGCTTCGTGGAACCTCTGGATGCTCGGCCGGCGCGACCTCTCTGTCCGAGTCCTTGTGTCTCCGATGGAGGAGATTGCCGGCGTCTGGGACAGCGAGTCGAAGGAGCCTGTCGGTCAACCAGACAACGACGACCCCTCACTGCTTCTCCTGTTCCAGCACCTCAAGTCCAAGACACTGCAGACGGCCAAGGGGACAAGCGAGGTATCGCCCAAGCTTGAGTTCGACTTTGTCCTGCACAACTCACGCATCTTCTGCCGCATGGGCTGCCACCCGCTCGGACTCGACCTCCTTCGCTCTTGGTCGTTCGACCGGGCGTGGTTCCCACCCCCAAAGCGTCGCGTTGAGCCTATCGGGACGTCTGTCGGCGCCTCACCGACGCCAGGGGCGACCTCTCCAAAGGTCACGATACCAACCTCGCCCTTCCCTATGCGCCGCCGCTCCTCTTTCATGCTCTCCCGCCCGGTTGGGCGCGAAAACATGACTATGGACATGGACGTCGTCGCTGAAGGCGACACTGAGCCGCCGACGCGTGCGCCGTCCCCTCCGAGCAAGGACAGGGCGGCGGACCTCTTTGGCAATTTCGACATGGGACGCAAGGTCGAGTCACCGGAGAAGACAACCGACGTTGCCAGTTCCCCACGCAAGCCTGCCAACTTTATGAAGGACCTCCGCAACGACGTGCAGCAGGGCTCAGCCGCTTTCGACATGGACACATTCTTTGGCCCTGGGTCGGGCAAGTCCGCCACACCAGGTGGAGCAAATACCAACGGCGAGGAGCGCAAGATCGGCAACCTCATGAAGGATGCTAAATCCGACTCTGGGCAGGGTGCAGCCGCATTCGACCCCGACTCGTTCTTTGGTCGCCCGCCAACTGCCTCGCCCAGCACGACGGGCTTCTCAACTCCCCGAGATGGGCTGGCGCCGCACAAGGGTGCGCGGCTGGTGCGTACCGGGCCGGCGAGCTCTATCCAAGGAGGCACGCCGTTCAGTATGGACAGCTTTGGTGACTTCACGGGAGATGGGGTGTCGCCTGGTACAACGACGCCAGCGGAGCATCTGGCACACAAAGCGGAGCCCTCGGCTCCCAACGAGGAGAGGAAGGGCGCGAATCTCATGAAGGATGTCAAGTCTGATGCTCAACAAGGCGCGGTCGAGTTCAGCATGGACAGCTTTGGAGCGCCACCGGCCAAGAGCCCTTTGGCACGAACGCAGAGTGACGATAAGGCCGACAAGGCTAAGGAGGACGAGGCTGCCGACGCCACTGGGAAGACATCGACCAGCACGCCCTCAGACGACTCGGACAAGTCTGCAGAGAAAGACACAATTACGAAGTCATCAGAAGAACCCAAGACCCCTGAGGAGAAGGACGAGCCCGAGCCGCGCAAGGTTGGCAACCTCATGAAGGACGTCAAGTCAGACGCGGGGCAAGGCGCAGCCGAGTTCGACATGGGCGCGTTCGGATTCTAGAATCTCAATACATTACTTCATACTACTGCACGTGTATTCGCATATTCCTTGTACCACCGTAGGCATGCCACGATGATTTTTCCACCTTAACACCTGCCGCCGCCGAAGCCGCCGTGACCGTGGTGGCCACCGTAGCCGCCGCCAAAGCCACCACCGCCAAACCCGCCACCATACCCGCCACCGTGATGACGTCCGCCTCCCATCATACCACCACCGCCCATGCCGAACGGCCCGCCCATCATACCCCCGCCCATCAGCCCTCCGCCCATCATGCCGCCTCCCATCCCGAAGGGTCCGCCCATCATGCCACCACCCATGCCGAACGGGCTCCCCATCATGCCCCCGCCCATGCCGTACCGGCCTCCACCCATCATGAAGGGCGGGGCGCCGAGCCCATAAGATGAGTACGGGCTGCCGGAGTAGTATGTCCTCCCGGAGTTCTTGTTCTAACGTCAGCCTGGAAACGAGGGACAGACTCACGCTCATGAGCGCGCCAAGGAGCATACCGCCCAGACCACCGCCGGCCGCAGCGCCACCAAGGCCCATGCCACCGAGGCCCGAGCTCGAGCTGTGCGAGTTGGACGACGACCCGCCCATAAGCAGGGAGGCGAGGCCGCGGTCATTGTCCTCGAGGACCTTGGAGTCCGAGTTGCCAGACGGACGGGAGGAGGAGGTCCGGCCCCCCTGGGCCTGCTGAGCGTCCTGGCCATCAGTCTCCGGCTGGTAGGGAGGGGGCAGCTCGCCCTGCTCCACGGCCTGCTGGTAGACGGTGTGGACCTGCTGTACAGCCTCGATCTGCTCGGGGTGAGCCTCGCCGTCCTTGGCGAGGGGGTGCGTCCATGTCGTGGTAGGGGGGTTGGTTTCGGGGTTGATCTGGGGTGAGTAAAAGCTGAAGAGACGTTAGACGCAGTGTGGAGCACGCACGTAGAACCAGCAGCCGTACTTGTCGTCGAACTGGCGGATCCTGTTGTCAGCGGCTTTGGCAGTGGAAGTGGATGTGGGGCAGTGGCACGCACCAAGGCTCAGGGAGGTCGTCGGAGCGTTCAGCAGCGTTGGGAGAGGACATGGTGAAGTATTGGGTGGATGAGACGTGCAGATGCAACACGCTCCCACGTTTGAGGTCGACCGCAACAGTCGGGGAGCTGGCTGGTGCGGTGCGCCATGCGACACAGAACGTCCCAGTTCCAAGTCCTCATCTCGATCGCTCCTCTCGGCGCTGCTGCCATCATTACCGTAGTACGCTCCGTCCCTGTATCTTGCCGTTAGTCGTTGCGGAAGGAGATCCGCCGCGCCGATCGTGGCTGATGTCATGACCCGTGTGGGTGCTGTGGATCACGTGACTGGCTGTCGCGTGGTGTCGTGTGGGATTATGCTTGGCGCGTATACGCGTAAACTCGCGCCAAACGCCCCCCGGCGAGTTACATCCGGCCGACGGGTCGAAGCCCACCTAGCCGGTGAGTCGGCGTACTAAAAGTCAAGCCAGACAAGAACAAGCACCGACAAGCAAGTAGCAGTTCCCATCGCACACACCATGTCCGCCTCTGTCCTCCGCAGCGCCGCCCGCCCAGTGGCAGCTGTCCGCGCCGGTGCGCGCACCTACTCCTGGTCGCCGCGTCCCCAGGCCGTCGAGCTCGCATACGACGTTATCGAGCCCAAGACGTTGACGCATCCCGACCAGTCCCTTCTCATCTGCCACGGTCTTTAGTGCGTCGTTGAAGCGCGATGAAAGCTGACGAGCAGTGGGTCGAAACAGAACTGGCGCTCCTTGGCCAAGGGGCTTGCGCAGAAGCTCGAGATGCCGGTGTACACTGTTGTAAGCATGGCGAGCGATCCCGCTGACACCAGGACATGCGCAACCACGGCACCTCGGCGCACGCCAAGCCTCACAGCTACGAGGCCATGTCCGAGGACATCACGCTCTTCCTCCAGAACCGGGGGATCAAGAGCGGTCTCAACCTCCTCGGCCACAGCATGGGCGGCAAGGCAGTCATGGCCTACGCGCTGAACAAGGACATTAACGCGCCCCTCCGCTCGCTCATCTCGGTCGACATGGCCCCCGCGGCGGGCAAGGTGTCCCCCGAGTTCCAGGCATACATCGACTGCATGCAGGAGGTCGAGGACGCAAACGTTAAGACCCGCGCCGAGGCTGACAAGATCCTCCAGAAGGTCGAGCCAGTGAGTGCTGCCATTCTCCCCCTCGTTCCCCGCTGACCCCAGGCCCTCGCTGTCCGCCAGTTCCTCCTGACCAACACAAAGATGGAGGGCTCAGGTGACGCCGAGCACATCGTCTTCCGCCTCCCGCTCAAGCTCTTGTCCGAGGAGCTGCCGTACATCGGCTCGTTCCCGTACACCCCTCCCCCGCCCGTCAGCGAGACCAGCCCCACCTGGGAGGGCCCCGTGCTCTTCCTGAAGGGCGGGCAGAGCAAATACATCAACCGCCGCAACATCCCCATCTGCGAGGCGTACTTCCCCAACATGAAAGTGGAGACCCTCGACGCCGGGCACTGGGTGCACGCCGAGAAGCCAGCCGAGACCATCCAGCTGATCGACGAGTTCATCCACAAGAAGCCCACAGCCAGATAGCCACCAAAAATGCATTGATCATCACACCCAGCGTTGCGATATAGATGCGCTGAAACCTTTCCCGCTTACTTCTTCATCCACGTGTCGATCTGCTCCTGCGACACACCGTCCAGCCTGTGGATGAGGTAGTTCACCTGCCATCAGCGCGACACCCACCCCAACCCACCTCGACATCCTTGGTAAGAGGGATGACCCAATCGCGGTACAGTGCCACAACCGCCTCAATATCGATCCGCTGGTCGGCATTGTCGACGACCTTGCCGTCCGCGTCCATCTCGCAGCCGTACACCCGCGCCTTGTTCGCCAGGCGGACGAGGAGGCGTGCCTCCACCGCCGGCTTGGTGATCAGCGCAGCGAGGGCTTCCCGGTTGGGCGGGGACGCCTGGATGTGCGGGATAAAGTCGGCCGGCGCGGAGAGGAACTTGGACTCGGAGACGAACATGCCTGCGGTTAGCGGGGTCTGGCGAGCGCCAGCGAGACGGGCTCAAGCCAGTGGCAGCCAGACAAGTCTAGCTACCATGTATATAATGCCGATGATGTGCGCAGACGCACACGCCTGGCCCCGTCTCAGCACTCACCGTAGTGCACACGACGACTCAACGCCTGGAGCACCTCCAAATCCCTCGTGGCAGAGCTCCCATAGTTCCCATCATCAGTATCCTCAGTAATCCCCGGCACGATCGAGTCGATGTAAAACCCGAGAATCTGCGAGTTGACATTCACACTGGGGTGCGAGCTCGCCGCCTCGTGCAGGAGCGACGGGTACTCCTGCGGCGGGATGAGCGGCTGCGGCAGGCGCTCGAGCGGGGTGAAGGGGTGTTCGTCGGGGCTGCCATTAGCTTTTGACACGCCACGCGCAGTCAGTCAAGCCAACACCCATTCAATGTTACGGGCTTGATTTGCGTACTGGGAAGGGTACACACCTGGTGTATCGCCTTGCTTGGGCTATCGTCAGCTTTTGGGGGAGAGTTAGACTCACCGTGGAACTTCTCAATCTCAAAGATGAACCACTCGAGCCAGGAGCCCTCCCAGTCTATCTGGGAGGAGAAGGCCCCGCGCTCATAAATACGGGGGTTGCGCGCGAACTGCGCGCGCTCGATGAGGGCTGCCGTCAGCACTGCGTCCACGCCTCCATAAGCAGACATGGCGGCCATGGACCACTGCCGTGGGTCGTGGGCGGCCTGCTTAGCGCAGTCACGCACAGAAGATGATAGTATCCTCGAGACGGATGAGCTGACTCCTGATATGGTCGAGGGAGAGCAGCTGCTCGACGCTCGCGCCCGTTGTGAGATTCATGTTCCGGGGGTGGGTGGGTGGTGATAAAGTCGGCGGGTGGACACGGTTCGAGTAATGAACCGGAGTACAGGCACCAGGCACCCCGCCGTACTCAGCCGTCCTCGAGCCAGGCAGTCAGTCGCCTTCTAACTCTCGCCAGTCATGGTACAACTTTGCATGCATGTTATCCCGTGTGTGGTATAGTACAGTGTGCGACATAGATAGTATACGACAACATCGTGGTGGGAATCTCGCAGAACAAGCAAAATAACTCTTCCCCCTCATGACTCCCTCCTCACGCCGGCAGCCTTCGGTGGCCCCATGATATCCATCACCATGTTGCGGTTCCACCTCCCAGGGTGGTTCGACACCGGCGGGCGGCGCGGCGCCTGCTGCTGAGGCGCGTGGGCTGCCGCGGTGTTCTCCTTGTGCAGCTTCGGCGCGCGACTCATCATAGACGAGAGGTTGAATTTACCCCGCGACTCGGTGGGACTCGTCGCCTGCTCGCGCTGGTCGCGGCTCCGGCTGGGGAAGCCTGGCCGGTCAATAGCGACTGGCACGGGCCGCCCAGCGGCGCGAGCCATCGGAGCAGTGTGGGGCACGTCGTGCCCATCGGCGCTGCGCGTCCCGTCCTCGACCTTTGGCCAGGTCGACGACGAAGCGGGCATGCCCGGGGCCGACTTGGGCGCCACGCCAAACTCGTCTATCGTGTCCGGCGGGGACGTGTCGACAGGCATAGCGTTCGCCTCGGATGGGCGCCGGCGCGGCCAGCGGAACGTGTCGTTCTGAGACGTGGCGCTCTTCGGGGCAGAGCGGTTGGGAGTGACCATGGGCTGGTCGCGCGATATGGTCAAGTTTAGATTCGTCTTGGACACGGAACGGGCGTGCCCCAGCCCAGGCTGCTGGTGCTGCGTGTGTGAGAACGCGCCTGCTGGCTTCTTGGACATGGTCGACTTGTACTCGGTCGGCATAAAGTCCAGACTCGCGTACAGGTCCTCCTGCTCCTCGGTGAGCTCGGGCTCGGGAGGCGGCACCGGCGCAGGCGGGGGTGAAAGTTCCTGGGGCTTGGAGGGGCCAAGGAGTCGCGATAAGGCTTCAGCACGAGCAGCAGACTGCGCGGCCGACTCCCGGTCAGGCTCGGGTATGGGTTCGGGCTCAGTCTCTGGCTCTGGCTCGGGGGTAGGCTCGCGCGGTGGGGCTTCGACTGCAGCCGGAGCCGGAGGCGAGGGGGTGTTCTTTGGAGGCAATTGGGGTAGTTGAGGCTGTGGGAACTGCGGCATAGGCATAGGCATCGAGGGCATGGAAGGCATCGGAGGTAGTGGCGGAACGTCCTTGTTCACCAGATCGTCAATCTCGCTGTGCGGCCGTGATGCCTCAGAGCTCGCCCGAGCCTTGGCCTCGTCGGACAGGCCGGCTCTGGACCGCGACGGCTGCCTGTTGTGCGCTTGTGATGGTTGCCTAGAATGCGAGCGCGAGTGCGTCTGCGACGGCTGCCTCGAGTGTGTCTGGGACATTGGTTTCGCGTGCGACTGCGAGAGTTGACGCGAATGCGCCTGCCACAACCGCTCAGACGATGATGGAACATACTCTGGCGAGCTGGATGCGTTCCCGCGCGCAGTGCGCGTCGTGTCCTCACGTGACAGACCCCTCTCGCCCGCGGAGGCGCTGTGCGGGATTGCCGAGCTGAGGGCGTCCAAGGTCATCATCGGATCTCTCGCGAGCGGGGCAGACCTCGGGCTCGAGTTGAAGCTGTTGTAAGAGGGCTGGTAGTCATTGTATGAGACGCTAAAGTCGTCGTGCTTAGACGGTTTCCGGCTGTGGCTCGACGAGGCGCCAGCATCGAAAGCTGGCCTCAGATGGTGATCTGGGGACCGATCAGACTCCTCCTCCTCGTAGTTGGATATCCGCTGCTGGTGGTTGCGAAGTCTCTCCTGGTCAGCGTCCGCAGCCAGGCCTTGGCTGTCGTACGAGGGCCGGAAATCGCTCTCCTCATACCCCGTGCTCCGGGAGAGATTCTCAGATGCTGGCGGCGTCGCTCCGGCATTCATAATCGGAACAGGTTTCCGGAGAAGACCAGTAGTCGGTGTCGAGCCATGCGACCGCGCAGAGCCATGAGAGCGGGGACTGTCCTGCGCAATCTGAGGCGTGATGGGAGAGTCGTACGGCTTGGGCGGCGTGTTGTTCGGCGACCCGCCGTTGAGCTTTGGCGTAAAGTCCATCTGTGGTGTCAAGTTCATGGGGAAGGGCATAGAGGAAGCTGGACCAGCTGATGTCGGCGAGTCGAGCACAAGGCTGCCAGCCGAGGAGGGCGAGTTTGAGGAGCGGCTCGCCCATGGCGCGACGCGACCTGCCGGTGAGGCCTCTCCGGTCGAGACGACATCCCACCAGCCACCAGACGCAGAAGCGGCCGAGTTGGGCTCTCTAGAGTTGATGCTGAAGCGTCCACCGGAGGGGGGCGTTGGGACTGTCGATAGCCCTATATCGAGCTCGGGCCCGGGCACGAATAGGTTCAGCGTAGGGGGCGCCTTGCTGCGCGATATTCCGCCAAATCCGAGTCCCGACAGGCCATGCCGCTCAGGTGATGCAGAGTCGGCAGACTTGCCAATGGTAGTGGGAGAGTGTGAGGAGCCGCTAGCAACTTGCTCTGCAGAGGCGGCATCGCTGAAGCCGTAGGGGACGGGGAAAGGCGTGGTCATGCACGCGAACGCCGACGACTGTCCAAGTGAAGGAAGCCCGTTACCGTTGCGGACGGGTGATCCTGACGGCGACTCGTCGTATACGCTTGACTGCATGCTAGAGCGCATGGGCATGCTTGCTGATCGGGAGTGGAACGAGCCCAACCGCTCACGCGCAGAGTACGGCTCCTCGTCGTTGGACGAGATTGACGGGTGGGCCGAGGACTTGGTCCTCCGATGGCCAGCAGACTCGGTTGGCGTTGGCGGGAGAGGGTTGCCAGGGTAGGGGCTGACGATAGAGGCATCCGGCCAGACGCGTGGATGTGCTGCGATATAACGCGCACGGTCAAGCACGGCCTCGTACGTGCCATCGGGAAATCTCTTCTCGACTTGGTCGACAAGCCCATTGAGCCAAGCGATAGTCTTCTCCTGACTGATAGCCGCGTTCATACCCTTTTCCCGCTCGTTCTCAATCAGCTCCTCAATCGCGTCCAGTGCGACATCATCAGGCAACCGGGGGTTGACGTAAAGCATGGCAGTGGTACTGCTCACGGTCGGTTCGCGCAATGGAACCGAGTCGGGATCCGGAGGTGAAGGAAGGGTTTGGAAGTACTGCTCGGTCACGCGAGCAGGCAAGGGGGAAGAGGGGAGGGCAAAAGTCCGCCGCAAAAGGAGAAAGGCAGGAAGGAGTGCCGGGGAGCTTGGGGTCATGTTCTTGCCAGAGGTACACAAGGCCACCTCGATGTCGCCCAGGTCCTTGCTAAGTTGCTCTCGCCCGACCTTGACCCACTTGTTCCTTAGCATGTATTCGCGCTTCTCCCGCATGAGATACTCGGAGAGAAGCTCGATTGTGTAATTCTCCAGGGGTGACGAGTCTGTGACAGCTCCGGCTTGTCCTCCTCTTTGGGGGGATGACCCTGGTGAGGGTGAGGACGGGCTGGAGCCGAAGCTGCTGACGGCTGGAGGTCTTGGGCTCATCTTCCTCGGGCGGAATGAGCGCTCACCGTCTCCCGGTGACAGTGGTCCAGTCTGTTGGTAAGACGTAGCAGCTGCAGGGCCAGCCTGCTCAACCTCGCGCACAAAAGCCGTGAGCATCTTGATACACGACGACTTGGACGGCGCAGGCAGGGTGATGGGGTAGAGAGCTATCGGTGGCAGCTGAGTGCGGTTGCGAGCGGAGCGAAACGCGGGTCGCAGTGCTGGGCGGCGGTTGAGGGTCTGCACAAAAGTCAGCGAAGCGTCACAGCCACCGACAACATTGAACGCACCAGACTCTCGACATATTCCAGTTCACGCCCCACAGCGTATCTTCCTTCTCCCGCGACACGGCGCCGGATGTGCTGCACAAGCGTGCGCTCTGCGTCCTGCGGCGTCTGGAGGAGCAACTGCTTGGCCAGATCGGGCAGCGTAAAGTACGATAGCAGCATCCGAATGGAGAGAACAAGTGCGAGCCCCATCTGCCGAGAGGGACTGAGGTCCTCGTCCGCGACCGGGGGACGCGACATGCGCGATGCGTGTGCCAAAGGCCCTGTGCCCCGGAGGCCCTCTTCAATCTCGCCCATGCGATCTGCCAGGTCCTCAAAGCCTTCTCGACCGAGTGTGCCCTTGCCTCCACGACCATGTTTCTTCTCACGCAGTCTTGCCTCGCGCGACAACACATACTCCAAAAGTACCTTGCGCGACAGGTGCACTGGCGGCATGGGCTCCGCTAGTAGGTACGCAAGTACGGCCGTAGGTGTTGATGAGGGTGCCTGTGACTGCTCGTTCGCTCCGGATGCGGGTGGGACATTGGTGACATATTGCGCCTGTCGGATAGCGGGGACGAGCCGAGGTGACTGGGAAACGGTGATCAGCTTCTGAGACATTGACGCTAGACACCACCCAAAATACTCACTTTGCCCTCCATGAGGGAGAGACTGGTGGAGACATCATGCAGTGTGTCGCCCTTGGAACGCCGATGAATGATGTGCTCCTCGATCGCGTCGGCTGCTTGGCTCTGGGTCGTGTGCGGTGATGATAGGAGTGCTGCTAGCTCGCGCGAGACCGCTGTGAGCATGGTGTGGGTATGTTTGTGTCCGACGTTGTCGACACAGTTGGATAGTGTGGGGGATAGTTACCCAGAGCCCGAGTGTGCTGGCGATGTAAATAGAGTGCGCGCCGTAATCGCCGTCGCTGTCTAGTCGCTGGTCGGCTGTCCTGTCGATGTGCACACGAGGATATCACTGCACAGCTGCACAGCCTGGGGGAGGTGTGGGGAAGGACGACGGCCCCTAGGCACCTACTACGCACACGCACACACCTTGCTTCCTTCCTGTGCGTACGGTTCGAGCGCGAGTAGTTTGCCGGCTCGTGTGAGTGATCGCTGTAAAAGCTCGCAGATCAGACGTCACGACAATGGGTTGTCGAGGTATTGTGCTGTGCGGGCTGGGCGTCGATTGTAGACTTGCCACCACCCCGGTGTGCAGACCTGAAAGGATGTCGGGTGCTTGGAAGCAGCAGTCGAGGCTGAAGGAAGGTGTTGTGCTGCTGGCTGGGTGAACGACCGATGAAGTTGTGATTGTGTGGTTGTAGTTGTAGTATGCGGGTATGTGATGGCGATTATAATAATGCCGCGTGAAGGATGTCGGTATGCGGCGTGCGATAGTAGTGTGCAGTGTTATGTGGATCCAAGAAATGAAGAGAAGAGCAAGAAGACAGAGTCGAGGAAGGAAGTGAAAGAGGATAATGAGCAGAGGACAAGAAAGAAAGAGAGGCGAGCAGTGCGATGGGAGGAAGGGAAGGTAGAGGCGATCGGGGAAGGAAGGTTGTGCAACCTAATGGAAGGAAGGTCGCTCGCTTCCTCCATGCAGCCAGTTTGTATGCACTGACATGCATGCACTTGCGCAGCGCTAATGAACGATACAAGCAATCCATAGTCATTATGCATGCAAATGGGCTGTCCAAACACTGCATGCTAGCTGCTAAGTTATTTGAGATTGCTAGTTATTCTTTGTTGCACGCGGGCCGGCTCTCACCCATGCACCCATCCGTCGATGCGTACAGCCTGTGTGCACCCAGACCCATCCCATCCCATGCCACACCTTAGCTTGTGATCTCTCTCTCAAGAGAATAAAGCCTGCGAGACGGAGACTCTAAGCGTATCAGGGGTAGACGACGGTGCTGGCCGTGTACTCGGCTTAATGGCCGGACAAGGAAGGAGGGAAGGAAGGGAGAGGGAGGGAATCAAATATTTAGGATCTTTTATTGCAACGCGCTGCGCGCTGCAACGCGTCTCGCTTAGAGAAAACCTAATGGAAGGCAGACGCCGAGTTCTACTTTCTTTTCTGTTCCGTTCTTCTGGGTGCTCCGCCAAAATCGTAGAAACATCCATCCTCGAGGGAACGATCGGGAAAGGGAAAGGGAAAAGGGAAAGGGAAAGGGCAATAAGGTCTGGCCGCCACTGCCGCCATGCCGGGGGAACGGACAATGCTCTTGTTTGTCTGCTGTCGTTGTCGTTGCCAGCTGCCTTCTTCTCCATATCTCTTAACATCTATCCGTTGCATTCATCATTACTTTGACTATACGACTACGTCGTCGCCTACCGACGACACCCGCTGCGCCTGACTCACTCTATGGGTAGACTATTACTGACCGTACTGACCCCAGCTCGATCTTCTCAACCTTCGCCAGCTCCAATTTGCGCAGATGAAACACGACTCACCCCCGCTAATCTAATGATCCCTCTCCGTTTGCGTAAGAGGATAAAGGAATGTTCGTCTAGATCAGGAACATCAGAGCGCGCACGCACACCACCGCTTGACACATCCGCAGTCGGACACCTTCCCCACCTTCCTCACCTTCCTCACCTTCCTTCCTACTGTTCCCCTTGTTCCCTTCTGCACCTTCCTCGCCTTCCTTCCTACCTTCCTCCCTTCTTATCACCTTCCTTACTCGCTTCATGCATTTCTCCATTCCTCCATCTCTCCATCCACCATCCCTCCTCGCCGTGGATATCATTGCACAGCATGCTGCTGCGGTCGGATCCTCATCCCCATCCCTAACCCCCACCGGACTAGTGAAACACTCATCAGCAGCAGTACTCATGACACGCATGACGCCTGCGCTGCCCCGCTGACCATTTTGACCAGCTATAACGAGCAGTCACGAGGAATGCTCATATACCACGAGTTTCACAAACAAGCACGAACCTTTGCTGACAACACTCTGTGCGCGCTCACCATCTCCTCTGACTTGTCGCCCACGACTATCCATGCATTAGCCCGATACGGTGCCAACAAGACCCAGTCCGAGACGCCTAAGGCGGTCCGGTCATGGTTCTTCAACGTGCTCTGTAGATCCCTCACTGCCGGGTCGAATACGTTATTGCACTAAACAGGCACTAAGCGGTGGTCACTTGCGAGGGCCAGCGCCTGACAGCTGCTGTGCCGCAATACCTGATGTTCACTGCGACCATCTGCTAATACCGTTGAACGCGCTTATCTCCGTGACGATGTCGGTCGAATGCACCTTCCTCGCCTTCCTCAAATTTCATCCTCCCACCATCGAAAGAGAGGTCGCATAGCTGTGCAGCACTAACTCCCAGCGCTTCTTCACGGCCCTCCCACTACCACCGACATCATGCTCGATACATGCTCAATACACGCATGAGAACAACTACCTCGCATCCATCGCGGCGCCGCAGGCCGCGTCCGTCATACTCCTCCTCCTCCTCCCCAGCCCAGACCTCCGCCTACTTGGTCTTGGCATTCTCCTCGACCACCTCGCCCTGCTTCGCCAGCTCAGCCTTGTACCACTGAGTCCAGCGCTCCAGCCCCTCCGTGATGCCCACAAGCGGGGTGTAGCCCAGCAGCCGACGCGCCCTCTCAGAGTCGTAGTAACGCTGCTGCGTCGCAAACGTAACACGGAAGCGCGTGAACCCAGGCTCCTTGCCCAGCACCTTTGAGAACATCTCAGCCAGCGTCGCGAGGATGAGCCCCAGCGCAACAGGGAGAACAATAGTGTACGGCGGGATGTGCCCGAGCTCGCGCCACACCGAGCGCGTCCAGTCCCAAAAGTTGACAGGCTCGCAGTTGTTCACGAAGAACGCCTGGCCCGCCACAGCGGGGCCCTCTCCGTCCGGCAGATCGGCCAGGTCGCTAAACTGGTCCATCTTTGAGCGCAGGACAGGGCGCAGGTCGCTTGGGTCGACCTCGTTGCTCTCGAACCGCCGCGCGAGGGTCAGGTCCGCCTCGGTCGGGGAGGCATTGGGCCCCAGTGGGTGTGCGTCCGACGTGGGGATGCGGTGGAAGCCGAGCGAGAGGTTGACGGGGGGGAGGGGCTCGTGCAGGCCCTCGACGGGGTATATGGTGTCGAGCTTGTCCGCAGCGAGGAGATGCGCATGTGCCACGTTGCCAACATACGTCCAGTCAAAGAGATTGGTGTTGTCGCCGATCTGGAACTTGGTCTGCCCGTTCTTGATGACCTGGTAGAACCCGCTGATAGCCTGGCGGTCGCCGGGGCCAAAGATACCAGACGGCCTCAGCGCGCACGTGAGCAGTCCATCCTCCCTGTTCGAGGCAAGGACGATGGCCTCGGCACGCGCCTTTGTGTCGTTGTAGGCGTCGAGCGGGTGGTCGGGGTACGGCAGGCGCTCGTCTGCGTTGACAACATTCTCAGTGCCGCTGTAGATGACACTCGCGGACGAGGTGTACACCAGCTTGCCGACGCCGGCCGCCTTGGCAGCCTGGATGACGTTCTCAGTGCCCTTGACGTTCACCTTCTCGTACACCTCCTTGCCCAAGCCATGAGTCGGCGATGCAGTGTGGATAATAATCTTCGCACCAGACTTGACCACCGCGTTGCTCACGTCCTCGAGCTTGGAGATATCGCCAGTGTGAAACGTGACGTTTCTGCAAGTGTCAGCACAAGCCCCCGGTGCGTCAGACCAAACCCACTCGTCAAAGTGCCGTTGAACAATGTCAAAGACGGAGACGTTTGTCTCGCCGCGGCCGAGGAGCGCCTCGACGATATGCCGGCCGAGGAAGCCGCATCCGCCGACAACCAGGTAGGCCTCGTGTGTTGGCGCGGCGTTGGACATGGTGTGTGTGGGGTGTTGTTCAACGGTGAGAATGCGGTGGGCGCTGTTTCTGGTGTCCTCTTGCTATCGCATGCGGCAGGCGGCAGTCGTACGGCCCGCGCATCAGGGTGACATCCCAGAAGGGGGCGGGTTGAATAAGCGCGTCGACGGTATTCAGCCGGTCCAAACGATTACATTTTATCGCCTTATGTCATTAGAAAACCAGTCGTAATCCCAGGTGGAGGCCGGAATTTCCACCAGCTGTTTCCATCGACCTCAACGATCTCATCGACCCGACTTCCTCCCAACCCCTCCCCACGCCATGTCCCTCGTCCGCCCCGCCATGGCAATGCGCGCGATGCGCCTGTCCCGGCCCACGAGGCAGTGCCTCGCCGCGGTCCGCCCCTTCACCTCCGGCACGACCTCCCTCGAGGCCGAAGTGCGCCCGGGACCGGCCCTCTCGCAGACCAACCGCGCCGAGCGCACCCTCCGCCGCTTCTGGAAGTCCGCCAACGTCCAAGAAGACAAGGACGGTGGGTCCTCCCCCGAACTATTAACTGACCCCAGGCTTCCTCGTCACGCTGGACAGCCGCGCGCTCAAGACACCCAGCGGCAGCCCCCTCCGCATCCCGAAGGAGCGCCGTCTGCTGGCCATGCTCATCGCGAACGAGTGGGAGAACCAGGACGCCGTGCTCAAGCAGCACGCTCTCCCATTGGTACGAAACGCTCCACACCAGAACTAATCCGCAGACCTCGCTCGCATCCCGCGCGATTGACGGACTAGGCGAGCCCGGCTCGGTCATCCGCGAGGGCGTGATCGACGAGCTGATGGAGTACCTCGACACCGACACCATCTGCTTCCCCGGCGACAGGCCGGCCGCGCTCGTCCGCCTCCAGAAGGAGCACTGGGACCCCCTGCGCACCTGGCTGAAGGAGGAGTACGGCGTCGAGCTGGGCGTTACTGCCGGGTTTGACCTGCCAAAGCACTCTGACGATGCGCGGGACAAGCTCCGCGCTGTGCTCTCTGCCATGCCGCCGTGGGAGCTGGCTGCGTTCGAGCGGGCAGTGTATGGGACGAAGAGCTTTGCGATCGCGCTCGCGCTCGTCAAGGGGCGGCTGACGGCCGACGAGGCGGCCCAGGCTGCGCATGCCGAGGTGCAGGCGCAAATCGAGCAATGGGGAGAGGTCGAGGACAGTGAGTTTTGGATATGGAGGCGCTGACAGCAGCGCACGACGTCGACTACCAGGACATCAGGAGGGCATTGGGGAGCGTGGCTGTTCTCCTTGCGCGGGTTTAACCATCATCGCTCATCACTGCATGCACTATCACTACCACTGCTAGCGCCATCATGGCTCGCTGCTACCCGCATTTCCATTGCTTTCACGCATCATTGCTTACTGCTGCATGCACTACTCCTATGTCAACGGCTAACCACCAAATCCCTACTTCTGCACCTTCTTTGCCGGGCCCATGGCGATCAGCTTGGTGATCAGGTACTCCTCGATACCCTCGTGCCCACCCTCACGCCCGTAGCCGCTCTCCTTGACTCCTCCGAACGGCACAAACGCCTGGCTCGGGGTGCCAGTGTTGGACCCCAGCATACCACACTCCAGCGCCTCCGCCACGCGCCAGATACGGTCCGAGTCCTGCGTGAAAAAGTACCCCGCCAGCCCGACATCCGCCTGGTTCGCCAGCTCGATGACGTGCGCCTCGTCCGTGAACTTGATCAACGCAGCAAGGGGACCGAACGTCTCCTCCTGGGCGACGAGGCAGTCCTCCGGCACATTGGCGAGCACAGTCGGCGTCACGAGGTTGCCCTTGCGCTCTCCGCCGGCGATAATCTTGGCCCCGCGGGAGACGGCGTCATCAATATGCCGCTGGACCTTGTCCGCGCCAGCGGCATTGATCATCGGCCCATGCGTGACGCCCTCGTCGAAGCCCGAGCCGACCTTGAAGGCATTGACCTTCTCGGCCAGCTTGGACGCAAACTCGTCATACACCGACTCGTGGACGTAGATCCTGTTCGCGCAGATACACGTCTGCCCCGAGCCGCGGAACTTTGACGCAATCGTCCCCGCCACGGCTGTGGCCATGTCCGCATCCTCAAAGACGATGAGCGGCGCATTACCGCCGAGCTCGAGGCTCAGCTTCTTCAGCGTGCTAGCCGACTGCGCGGCGAGGATCTTGCCAACCCGCGTGGAGCCAGTGAACGATACCTTGCGTACCGTCTTGTTCGTGGTAAGCTCCAGCCCCACCTCCTGCAGGTGCTTGTCGCACGTAACCGAGTTGACAACGCCATCGGGCACCCCGGCGCGCTTGATCAGCTCCATAACCGCCTGGTTGGTGTATGGCGTCTGCGGGTCGGCCTTGACGACGGCGGTGCAGCCCGCGGCAATGACTGGCGCGACCTTGCGTGCAATCATGGCGGCGGGGAAGTTCCAGGGCACGAGCAGCGCGCACACGCCCACAGGCTGCTTGATGACAATGTTACGCTGCCCCGGGATGGCAGAGGGCGCGACGTCGCCGTACTGCCTGACCGCCTCGCCCGCGAACCACTTGGCATACGAGGCAGAGTACAGCACCTCGCCGTAGGCGTCGTTCCAGGACTTGCCGTTCTCCCAGACGATGATGCGTGCAATGTCGTTCGCGTTCTGGACGAGCAGGTCGTTCAGCTTCTCGAGGACCTTTTGGCGCTCGGTCACGGGAGACTGGGACCAGGTCTTGAAGGCCTGCGCCGCGACATCGATGGCCTTGCGCGTGTCCTCGACGGTCATGTCGGGGACCGAGCCGAGCACCTTGCCCGAGTGCGGGTCGTAGACGTCAAAGGTGGTGCCATCGGAGGACTTGACGTACTTGCCGTCGACGATGCCTGCTTGGATGAAGAGGGTGGGGTCGTCCAGGCCGAGCTGGGGTCAGCGTCATCTTGCATCATGGGGTCGCGGTAGGGAGTGGACAGCGGCATGGATGGCTATTGCGTCACCGTGACAGATGTAGCGCTCGTCGCCGCTCTTCGCTGCTTACACGCTCCTCGCCACAGCCATTGCCACTCGACCACACCGGACATGCAGCTTTCGCTGTTCCCGTCTGGTCCGTACTCATTACTACTCACTGGGTTCTCGGCCGTCACCGCGGGCCACTTGCCGCCCTTGCTAGTACTGGCCATGTTTCGGCGTGTAGTTGAAGTGATATAAGATGCAAGTTTTGATCCAGACTTTGGCCTGGCAGTCGAGGTTGAGATTGGTCGAGCGAGGGGGGAGACACGAGATACAACTGGGGACAGAGATGGAGACGCCCGCCCGAGCCGAGCAGCTCCTCTTGTACTGATGGCGACGCGAGACATGTTGAACCGAGAGAATGGGATTGAACCTGGCGAGATCTTGATCAGCTCAGCAAAGGGTGGTAGTGGAGCTGGGGTAGTGTACAGGTGTCAGTATCACCGTGGCCGAGGTCGAGGTGAGTGACTTAATGTGTGGGGTGAGGGGTGAGATCATGGCTCGCTGCAACGGCGCAGCTCGGTGTCAGCTTGCCTCGGTTATCCGGGCCAAAGTTGCCGATACGGGGGTCTATTTCCACGGTGAGTGGCTTATGGCAGACATCATGACAGACCAAAGATTGATGTTTTCGAGTCATGCAAGAGGATGCTCTTTTCTCGGCTGGGGAAGAAAATACAGCGCGTCGAGATCCGTGTTGATTTGCGTGTCTTGGTAGGGTACTTCGCGCCCCTCTCCCTTTTGCAGTGACCACCATTCCAGGTGGATTGTCACATCGGCAACTAAGCAGAAGCCATTCCTGTCTCCTCTCCTAATGATCTTATACATGTTGTGATGTGATGGCGCTGCAGAGGCACGACACGCTACGAACCCCTACTCGCCCCTCAGCAACCTCAGAGCCAGCTCCTCATCGTCATCCACCGTCGCCGTGGCCTTCCTCCTCTTCGGCACCGGCTCAGGCGACAGCGATCTAGACATGGACCGCGACATAGAGCGCGACATAGACCGCACGCTCTCGTCGTCACTGCCGCCGAGGAATGCGACCGCGCCGCCCTCCTCATCACTCATCATGGCCGCAGCGCGTGCCTCTCTCTCCCTCTCCTTGCGCTTGCGCTTCTTCTCCCTCTTCTTCTCACGTGCAACCGCGCGATCAACCACGTCCGCCTCCTTCATCCGCTCAGTCTCAGCCGCCACATAGGCATCACGCTCCGCCGCGGCCATCTTCTCCGTCTCGATGCCTGCCGCGTAGAAGTCGCGCTCCTCGCCGTCCTCGCCGAAGAGAACCTTCTGCGGTCCGGGGCGGTTACGCATCTGTCCCTTCTTCGTCGTCGCGTCCTTGAGCTTGCGCTTGGACAGGTCCTCCGACGTGATGATAGCCGAGGGGTTGCCGTTCTCGTCCTCCGAGAGCTCCAGCTCGTGATCCTTCCTTGCAAGAGTGAAGACGTCCTCGTCATCATCCTCGTGCGAGATGAGCTTGTTGTAGTGGTCGGTGAGAATGTCCTGGTTCTTGCGCTCAAACATGCGGTCGTACTTTGTGCGCACAGGCTGTGCCTTTGGCTGGGGGTCAACGCATTCTAGTACGGAACTCACCAATGGCGCAGCCTCGCTGCCACTAGAGGATCCAGAGTCGTCAGAATCAGAACCCTCAGCGTCGGAGTCTGAGCCCTCGTCCTCCGACCCAGATTCGTCGTCCGATCCACTCTCGCCATCGCTTGGCTCGCTGCTCGCCAGGCGCTCGTGCACAACGAGTGGCTCGACAGGCTTGTTCGCCGCGCGCGACTTGTTCTTCTTCGCCTGGTCGAGCACCTTGATCTGCGGTGCTCCCGGCAGACCCAGACTCGCAGCGTACTCCTCGGCAGGATACTCTGACAGCTGAAACACAGTCTTGTCCTTCTGGATGTGGATAGAACGCATGTAAGAAATAAACGCCTAATGTTAGCTAGTCCACTCCCACAACTCACCCTCTGTCCCAGGTACTTGATCTCCGGCTCCTTGAAACAGAAGTTCTGCATCTGCTGCATGAGGGTGCCCATCTTGCTCTCCTTGATCTTGATGCGCTTCACCTCGATACCCTTGTCCTCCCAGCGCTTCTTCATGCCGTCCTCTTCGCTCGGGCAGAGGAAGCACAGACCCTTCCCTTCAGACTGGTAACGCGCTGTACGGCCCACGCGGTGGATGTAGCTCTCCACATCGTCGGGGCAGTCGAACTGCACGACCCAGTCCACAGCTGGGAAGTCGAGGCCACGCGCGGCAATGTCCGTACAGATCAGAAGCGCAGAGTTGGAGCTGCTAAACTTCTGGAAGATGGTCATGCGAGTTGCTTGCTTTTGCTTGCCGTGCAGGTGCATGAGCGGGAGACCGGGGTGCAGCCGGCGGAAGGTCTCGAAGATGAAGCGCACTTGCTTGCCGCTGGTGACGAAGACAACACCCTTCATCTTCAGGTGGCTCTTGATAAAGCCCCACAGTGCGTCCAGCTTGCGGTCAAGTGAGACGACGGCGTAGAACTGCTCGAGGTTGGCGGGCATCACGCCCTCCTCTCCTGGCTTGTTGGTGTTGATGTACAGTGGGTCGTGGAGTGAAAGCTTGGCCAAGTCCGCGATGTCCTTGTTCTGGGTGGCGGAGAAGAGAAGAGTCTGACGCTCGGCACGGGCGGTTTCCGACGGGGAGAAGTGCTGCACGATAGCACGCAGAGCTGGAAGGAAACCCATGTCGAGGAGGCGGTCAGCCTCATCCAGCACCAGCACCTTCACGCCGGCACTGTCGAAACCCACAGTGCTGTCCAGGTGCTGCAGCAGTCGTCCAGGCGTCGCGATAAGGATGTTCATCCGTCCCAGCCTCTCGCGCTCCTCCTTGAGTGGCTTGCCGCCGATCACGAGACCCGCCGAAAACGTGTGGAAGCGGCCGATGTCGCGCAGCGCATTGAACGTCTGCACCGCCAGCTCACGGGTAGGCGAGATGACAACAGCTCCGAGACCGTCCATAGCTCCCCACTTGAGCATATACAGCCGCTCCAACATAGGGATCAAGAAGGCGAGCGTCTTGCCTGAACCGGTACGCGCCGAGCCCAGCACGTCGCGGTTGCGCAGAGCCGGCGGGATGCCGAGGGCCTGAATCGGAGTCGGAGCAACAAAGTGGCTCTCCTTGAGACCTGACATCAGCTATACTCGCAACTTAGGCTCACCCTTCAGAGTCGGTGCAGAGAGCGGGAGCTGCGAGAAGGTCTCGAGCTCATCAGGCGCCTGGTACTCCTCGACCTTGCGCTTGAGCTCCTTCAGCTCGCCCTCGACGCGGTTCCGCTTCGCCTGGTTGGTCTTCACGCGCGGAGCGGGCTTCTTGCCCTTTCCATTTGCTTTCGGCTTGGACGACGGGCCGGCGCCCTTCGACGACGAGGCATCAGCGTTGGCCATGGCGGTGAGAGTGGTTGAGCTTCACTGCGGTCGGCGATCCGAAATATTTCGTACCTCCACCCGGGACGATCAAGTGCCTAGATACAAACTTGGTAATGCGCGTTTGCCTCCGCTAATGGATGTGCTGTAATGCGCCACTCGGCTGTCAACAAAAGTTGAACGAGAGCTCGGCATCCAAAATTTCCGCTCATCCACACCACCATGGCGCGCTTCACGAACATCGGCATGCCGCGCAAGTCGTTCGTCGCCTCCGCAGCGGAGGAGGCGGCGGCCAAGCCTGAAGTTAACGACGCGGAGGCGAAGGACGCTGGGCCGTCTAAGCGGCCAGGCTGGGGCCGCGACCCGGAGATCGCAAGTGGGTGTCTGGCTGCGGCTGTGCTGATGTAGAACGCGCGCGTGCGAACATGGACAGGACCGACGTGCGAAGGGAGCAACGTGCGGAGATGCGTGTTCAGCAGACGACGTGCTTTGCCTGCCGCGGTGTTGGTCACGCTGCGCGCGAGTGCCCCAACATCCTCCTAGCTGCGGCAGGAGAGGCTGGAAGCGCGGCAATGCTCGAGGCGCCGGACATGCTGAAGCGCAAGGCTGAGGCAGAAGCCGAGGAGGAGGAGGGAGGGAAGAAGGGAAAAAAGGCGAAGAAGGGCAAGAAGGGGGACAAGAAGGCCGAGAACCAGACTGGCGGTGAGATCACCGGCGGCAAGTGCTACAGGTGAGGTTGGTGCTCGTTCTCTCTGACCCCAGGTGCAACTCCAAGATGCACTCGCTCTCGAGGTGCCCCAAGCGTGCCGATTCCTCCAACCCGACACCGTATGCCACCTGCTTCATTTGCCTCGGTGAGGGTCACCTCTCATCTGCGTGCCCCAAGAACCCCAAGGGAGTGTACATCAACGGCGGTTCGTGCAAGCTCTGCAGCAGCGTTCAGCACAGGGCCAAGGACTGCCCGACATTGCACCGGCCAGAGCTGGCGCGTCCCAGGCGCGGAGAGGTTGTCCTGGGTACTGGAGATCAGGCTGGTGCGGACGAGGACGACTTCATGGTCACGAGGCGGCAAGAGAAGGAGGCTGGGATCAGGAGGCACGCGCCAGCGAACAATGCGCAGCGCGGACCGGCAAAGAAGCCAGGAGAGGAGGGAGCTTTCGCGGCTGAGCCGCCCGTGGCCGTGGCCGAGGCACCCAAGCCCAAGCCTAAGAAGAAGGTCGTTAAGTTCTAGGTTACATTATGCTACAGGGTTATGCCGTTTCTTCTGTGATAGATACGAGATCTGTGTCGAACAACTCGATGAACTACCGTTAGTCGTGCCAATGAGTGATACTCACCTGCTCGTTGAGGACGCGGACCTTCATTCCAGCGTATCGCCTGTACTCCTCCAGAATGGAGGACAGCGCCCACCGCTGCAGCTTGCGCCAGCAGCCTACCACTGTGCCTGTCCGATGCCGTCCCATGTTGCAGCAGACCAGAGTCGGGAATGTACTCGGCTGCAGAAGGAGCGAGAGGGCATGGATGATGAGAGGCTCAGTCGGCGGGGGAAGGGGTGGGAGGTGGTCTGTCGTCAGATCGGTCATCTAGTCAACCTACATTGCCCCGATAGCGGGACAACCCCAGCGTCACAGTATGGCGGCGGAAAGTGGGGGTTCAAGCTGACCTGCGGTGCGAGATTGTGTAGCACGATTCCCTGCGAGTCGAGAAACGATAGACTAGCATGAGCTCGGTTATCACTGTAACTCACAAGACATCTGATGGCTCCTCTGCACCAACCCATATGACTGTGCGCAGACCCAGCTTCTCGAGAAACGTAAAGTTGAGTTCAGTGGGTTGTGCCGACCTGTAGAAGCCTGCAGACGTCAGTGCGCTAGACAGCACCATATATTGCGCTACGCACCATCCTCCACGAGGCCATAGTTCATAGGCGGGACGATCTTGGCCATGGCGACTCAGTCTGCAGCCAGATGGCCGTGCAGTGCGAAAGAGTGGATAGAAAGAGTGGGGGAACGGCGCGATACACGCTCTGTGCGTGACGCATGGCAGCAGGAAGTCGGTCACTCGGTAAACAAAATTGCTCCCGCTCTCTGCCTGCATCATTGAGCATGGCTGCTGATCGCCAGTCACGACCATAGTTCTGTTGCGACGAGGGCAGGATGCCATATTGTGTGAGCTAGAAGAACTGTGTCATGACAAGAGCAGTTGGTAAGCTCATGACACGAAGATAGAAGAAGAAACACGCACGAGCGAGAACAAAGTTTGCGTACATCATACCTAGTGACATATGACATCTCAGCTCAGCTACGGTCGATGCTACCTTATCAAGCTGCCTGTTGGCTTGGAATATTGAAACTGGCTCCCACACCATCGGTCCGTTGTTGATAAGCTTACGAATCTTGTCCGGGGCAACTTAGGCATAGGACGAAGCAAACGGCCAAAAACATTCTCCTCGCCCGTAAATGCTAAATATTACCCAATAATCAAGGATTGGTACACGGTTAACTTCTGCCGCCAACTATCGCATTAGAACACGACCTACAGCGATACGCCTAGCAAGTCGTATGCCTGCAACGAGGAACTCATGACTCTACGACGGGGACGAATGAGAGTGACAACGAGCGTGCGTCGGAAGGCAGTGACACCATCCATTTTTTAGACATTTCTTTGACATTTTCCTACATATTTTGAATCTTCCCAATTTTCGCTTGAACAAACCAGCTAAGAGCGCTAAGAGCTCAGTCGAGCTCAACGCCTATCGACTGGAAGAAGTGCGATTGCATACCTATCACCGGGGCGACTTCCACAAGACCGGTGGTGTCCTGAATGTAGGCCACTCTACTCGTAGAGATATGCCGTGGCGGGTGCCAAGACATAAACGTTGACACGACACTCTGCTCTACATAGCAGAGAGTGGTAATGCTCACGGAGAAAAGCCACCAACACCACCACCTCCTCGTCGAGATAGTTTACCCACGCTCGCTTAACTCGAACTCGACTCATCGCTTGCCCAAATAGCGCTCTAGTAGCCACGAAGAAAGCTGCGCAAAGTGACTACACAGACGGAATGTCTCAGGCACCATTGGGCAGCGACTCCAACGCCGTTGCAGAAATCGGCCGACGCCGAGCCGCCGGCTAAGCTCTAAGGCTGTCATTTCAGAGACCAAGCATGTGTTCCGTTGGGCTAGGTGGCCACGGGCGGGTCATCAGAACAGGTCATGCACGACCAACCACGCACCGCATGTTTCCTTTGCTCTCTCCACTGTCTCGACCATGTCCGCAACAGCCACGACCACAGCACTCGAGCCGCAGTCGGTGCACGATGTCGAGCTCGTCTCGTACCCGAGCGTAGTCTCCCGCGAGGCTGGGGAGCGCGATCCCCTTCTCCTCCGGCAGCGGATCGTACCCGACTCTGAGATATCGGGTCTGAGCAAGCACCGCCGCGGCAAGTCGGCCAAGCTAGCCAAGTTCTACGAGGCTCAGAACCACCACATCGGCCAGCTGCTGAAGCCGATGGCGGTGCATACAGCTGAGGGCGAGTCGGATGCAGCAGACATGGCGTTTAAGGTCAAGCTGGCCGTCAACCTCTCCTTCGCCTGCAACATCATCCTCGCGGGCTTACAGCTGTATGCGGCTATTTCGTCACTCTCACTAGCGCTGTTTGCTACTTGCGTTGACGCGGGTGGGTACTGCCGTAGTGGAGCGGTTAGCCGACATGCTGACACCAATGTTGCGGCTTCTTCTCCTTGGTATCCAATGCAGTCTGTGAGTCAACAGCAGGAGGCCGAGCTGACCGCAGTCGACCCCTTCGCCAACCTGATCCTCTGGAGCGCACATCGCGCGTCCACCCGTGCGAGCGAGAAGAAGTGGCCCGTTCGCGGTTCGCGATTCGAGACAAGTACGTGTCGAGACGGTGCTCGCTGACAGCAGTGTGAGGCAGTCCCCTGGCCGTTCTAACCATAGTGGCAATATTGTCTATGCCTTCATCATGGGCGCCGTCAACCTTATTCTTGTCGTGCGTGCGCTGTACCTTTCTCTTCTGATACCAGGTCGAGTCCATCCAGGAGCTGGCCATGACGAAGCACGACGAGGTCGAGACCAAGACCTTCCACGTCGTTCCCCTCGTGTGCGTCTGTATCGCTTGGGGAGTCAAGTTCGGCCTCTTCCTCTTCTGCTACGCCATCCGCGGAGCGTCAAGTCAAGTGCAGGTGCTGTGGGAGGACCACAGGAATGACCTCTTCGTCAACGGCTTTGGTATCCTCACGAACGCGGGTGGTGCCAAGCTGCGCTGGTGGATCGACCCGTCAGGTGCGCTGATCATGGCTGCGGCTATCATCATCGTATGGTCCCGCACCGCGTACGAACAGTTCACCTACTTGGCAGGCATCACTGCGCCGACGGAGTTCGTCAACCTCGTGACGTACAAAGTGGGGCTGGGTTGCGAACGTGCTGATACCAGGCAATGACGTTCAACGACGAGATCAAACTTGTCGACACTGTGCGCGTCTACCACTCAGGCCCGAACTTTGTCGTCGAGGTCGACATCGTCCTGTGAGTGGTTTGAGGGACCGTGCTGACGCCAGTGACCCGGAGATGCCACTATGGCGGGCGCATGATCTCTCGCAGGATTTGCAGGACCAGATCGAGGCGCTGCCCGATGTCGATCGGTGCTTCGTGCATGTAGACCACGAGGTGGACCACAAGCCCGAGCATCGGAAGAAGGCGTGAGCGCTACATATCACGATGAGGAGTATCATATAGAGTGGAGGTGGACGCAGCCGTAGCCACATGGTAGTCGTACATATACAATCACAGTGTCTATCACTTCTTCGACTTCTTCAGGTTCACCTCCTTGTCGAGGTGGTCACTCAAGGCATCGATAATATCTGCCTTCTTGGTCCGCCCCGTGAGCGAGATTTCTGATGTCAGTCACGTTGAGCGCGAACACTCACTGTGATACTTCGCGTAGTCCTTCAGCTCTTGCACCTTGAGCTGCCCGTTAGCCACGCCACACTCCTGCTCACTTTGTCGATGGAGCCCTTCTTGTACGCGCCAACGACATCGACCAGATCCGTCTCGTCCACCTCGACGACGTGCCGCTTCGTCGCAGGCACGAGCTTCTCCACAGCTCGCTCGTCGTCGTCAATCAGCCGCTTCCACTCAGTCATGAGCGGCCCTGCGGCTCGGTGGATACCCGCATACTTCGGTAAGGCCTTGTCGTCAAACATCTCTGTGTCAAAGTCCTCGTCGAACGCCAACGCCTGCAGCTGCTTCTGGTGGTAGTCGAGCGCAGGATTCGGATACGCGTCGGAAGCATATCGCCCAGACTTGAATCGCAGTCGGCGCATCATCTTCTCCATAATCTTGATCTGTTCATCGTTTGCTGAATGTCAGATCTGCGTCGATCCGCAATACTCACCGGGTATGTTGTCTGTAATGTTCTTGGGCGGATCGCGCAGATCGTCAACGAATGGCAGAACGATCACATGGAAGCCAGGCGGATCCTCCTGTCCACCTTCTTTCGAGAAGGTCTCGGCTTGTGGTATAAGCACGCAGAATTCGGGAGATATGTTCGATCGGAACCGGCACAGCGCCAGTGCGTGGCGGTTGAGCTTGAGACAGGATTTCAGCAGCGCAGTGAATGTCCTGGTGCTGCCCGTGTATGTCTGATGTTAGCAACAGCAAGGAAGGTGTAAGCTCACGGTCTCGTCGGGATAGATGAAGTACGAGTGCTTAATGTTGTCCTCCAGACGCAGCTTTTCTGGTGACTGGAAGCCGAGGATCTTGATCTCTGCCGTGTCAGCCGGAACTCAACACCCACGCACGTGGAGGGTCGATACCCATAGTCCTGAAGCTCTTTATCTCGTCATCCGAGAATTGTAACTACCATTAGCTGCGGCCACCCCGCGACCCACCCTCGTCTTCGCTATCAGCTTTGGCTGGCCGTTGCTCAGCCTCTCCTGCGGCTCTTGAGACTGCGATGCCCCCTCAACAGCTTCTCCGTTCTGTTGCTGCTCCTTTCGCAAGCGTAATAGCTCCTCAGCGTACTGGTGTTGCTCCTCGATGTGGTCATCGGACTCCCACCAGTTGGGCTCGAGGATGTTCTGGATGGCTGACTCCTTGCCGAATTGGAAGGCCGTGGTAAGCTCAGCATCGGGCAGTTCAGCCCCAGTCTCCTGAGAACATCAGCACCTTCCTCTAGCATAACGCACAGCAGAGGTATACTCGGTCTTTATTTGCACCTCCTCAACGGCTTGCCCGCGCATCCGCACCAGCTTGGGCTGCCCTTTCGTCTGAACCGAAATCAGAGCGTAGCTGATGTCAGCACGGAAGAGAGGCTTGGCTTACCCTGCAACGCCGATCTCGATGTCTCCGTCTCGTCCGCCAAACTTCATCGGAATGGAGAACTGCTTGCGCTTCGGTGCTTGGCGGATGACAAGATCGCAGATAATGTCGGACAGCTGCTCCAGCCCATCCTGGGCGGCGAGGTCAGTAGCGTCAGCTGGCCGGCTTAGGATATCCTAGATGTTAGTAGCGAGTGAGAGCAAGGACGTACGTTCCAGTACAACGAGGGGTCGAAAACATGATCAGGTCTGTTGACAAAGTAGGTGTTGACCACGATGTCTTGTGCTGTGAGGTCCTTGTTGTTAGGCTAGCTATGATGCAGACTTACCCCATACACAGTCTTCGCAGGAGCGCGATTGGTAGTGCTTCCAGCAGGTTCATCGTTGTCCGTGACGAGGAAGACACGGCTGTTGCCGGTCATCTTGTTACCACTGCACGGATCAGCTCAGCGAAGGGACGTAAACTCACGCATCACGGAAGACAAACTTGCAGGTGGTAAGGACGTCTGCGGGGTTGAGTTCGTGCTTGGGGTCTCGCGGTGGGAAGGACTCGCGCAGAATCTCCGGCTCAACAGTCGGCTCGTCATCGTCCGCTTGCTCAGCGTACTGCTCATCTGCTGTCCGCAGGATCTCAATGAGCCGCTTGATCTCTTCGGCGCTGATTTGCCTCAACGCTTGCACCACGTACGTCCCGGGCTGGTAACTACTCTGGCTGGAGGAAGGAACGGCATCGGGCTGTCGAGTCAGTGGCCTTCCAGCCTGCTGACTCACGTCCACATTGTACAACAGCACGCCGACACTGTCTGACGGCCCGGTGATGATCTTGGTGCGCTCAATGCGCACGACTGCGTCCAAAGCCTGGTGCAGTGGGCTCTTGCCCCGAATCAGTCCTGCCGAGTTCTCCTCATCTGGCATCGGAGTGTGCATGGACTTCGAGGCATCGATGGCGAAGAGGATATGGTCGCGCGCCGCATATTGGTACTGCCGTCAGCTGGTCACAACAACTTGCTCCACCTCGGACTGGTCGATGACGTCGTCGTCGTAGCCTGCGTCTAAGGCATCCCAGGACGGCGCCGAGCGTGCTCCCTCTCCGTAGTACGAGGACATGCCTGCGAGCGTCCCGCTGTCCGAAAGTGTAGAATCACAGCGGAACAACCGCGGACATCAACATTGTCTTACTCGACGCCGGTCGCGTCACTTCGCGGGGCCCTTCCAGGCACGGTATCAGCTTATCACTCCCCAAAATCTCCCTCACACGTCATTAAGCGACGATCTTCCGCCCTCCCCAGAGCGTCACGGCGTGTTATTGACTCGAAGCCACCGATACCGCGACTGGGGCGGTCTCTATCTGTCATCTCGCACACGCTCACACCACCCATCGAGCACATCACACGCCCCGCACCATGTCCATGCCGCCCCCGCCTGCGCCGGACGGCAGGCCGTCGAGCGCGCCCGCGACACGGTCGCCCCTTGCCCGCTCACCATCGACACGGTCACCACTTTCCCACTCCCCAGGCAAATCGCCCAACAAGTCGCCCCCGATGAGGCCGCTCACCACATCTCAGCCTACTGTGACACCGGAGGCTGGGACACTGGCCGACGCGATCTCCAAGATTGACTCGTTGCGTCTCTCGCAACCGCCTAGTGCGGCGTCATCCCCTCCCTCGTCAGCTCCTACCAGCCGCCGACCGTCGGCCGTGGGAGCGGTCATGGCTGGTTCACTTGGAGATAAGAAATTCAACAGCCCGCCGGCGACGCCACACTTTGGCGCTCAGACCGACCTGTATGCATGGGAGGAGTGGCACAGCTAATCATACAGCCTGAAGACCCTAGACGAGAGCACCAAGGTCATTCGCAAGAGCGCAAGAGGACTGGAGCGCGCTCCCAGTGTGTCGGGCATTGGCAACGTCGGTGAGTAGCTCAGATGCGTGACTTTGGGCAGTACTAACCATCAGTGGAGAAGCCAGACTACTCGGAGGCGAAAATTGTTGTCGCCATGGTAAGCTTATCTCTCATCCGAGGTGGACGGCGGCTCTAACCGTCAGGTCGGCCTGCCCGCTCGTGGAAAGTCGTACTTGAGTAACAAGCTCATGAGGTACATGCGCGTGAGTAGTAGTGTTTGATTCGGGACTACCCTGACCCGCAGTGGCAAGAGTACAACGTCGAGGTGTTCAACGTCGGTCAGCTGCGGCGGTCCAAGGCCCGCACGGCACAACAAGAGTAAGGCTAGATCCGCCACTGTCCTGACGCTAATTCTTAGGAAGGGGCAGAAGGCGGACCATTCGGCCAACTTCTTCTCTGACGCGAACGCGGACGCCAAGGCGGCGCGTGAGCGAATGGCCGAGGAGAGTCTGGAGGCGTTAATCGTGTGGTTGAAGCAGGAGGGTGGGAACATTGGCATCATGGGTGGGTGTGCGAGAAGTGCGAGCTGACGGCAGATGCCACAAACAGTACCTTCGATCGACGGTATGTCGTATTGGGTTGTGTCGAGGAAACCTAACCCGCAGAGAACGTATCCGCGCGCGCGTAGCAAAGGAGCCCGGGCTGCAGCTCATCTTCCTGGAATCGGTGTGCGACGACCCCGACATCATCGCAACCAACATCGCACTGAAGGCATCGTCCGGTGACCCAGACTACGCCGGCATGTCGCGCGAGGAGGCTATGGCCGACTTCCGCAAGCGCATTGAGGCCTATGAGCGCGTCTACCAGACCGTGTCTGAGCCCAACATCTCCTTCTGCCGTATCTCCAATGTCGGGAGCCAGGTGACCATTAACCGCATCGAGGGATACCTGCAGAGTCGCATCGCCTTCTTCCTGATGAACCTGCACCTGAAGCCACGAAGCATCTACCTGTCAAGAGTGAGTTGGCCCTCCTTGCACGACGCTGACAATAGCACGGCGAGAGCATGTACAACGTCGAGGGCAAGATTGGCGGCGACGCCGAGATCTCCCCCCGCGGTATGGAGTATGCGCGCGCCCTGCCCGGCATGGTAAAGGAGCACATCGGCAACGTCGACCTCCAGGTAGGCTTGAAGCCTCGCGCACCACTGACCTCAGATCTGGACATCCACCCTTACACGCACGATCCAGACCGCCTCGTTCTTCCCGCAGGCGAAGAAGACCTGGAAGTCGCTCGACGAACTCGACGCCGGCGTCTGCGACGGCATGACATACGAGGAGATCGCAGAAAAGTACCCCGAGGACTACGACGCTCGCGACGAGGACAAGTTCAACTACCGCTACCGCGGGGGCGAATCGTACCGCGACGTCGTGGTCCGCCTAGAGCCCGTCATCATGGAGCTCGAGCGCTCGGAGAACATCCTCATTATCGGGCACCAGGCCATTATCCGCTGCCTGTACGCGTACTTTATGGGCCTGTCGCAGGAGGAGCTGCCGTACATCAACATCCCGCTGCACACGCTCATCAAGATCTCCCCGCGCGCTTATGGTTGTGAGGAGGAGCGCTTCCCCCTCGGCATCGCTGCTGTCGACACGCACCGTCCCAAGCCGGTCAAGCACCAGAAGGCGGTGCCCTCGGGGCCGATAGATACGACGAAGCGGGACTACTATGGCAAGGTGCCGTCGTCCGCAAGCTCGGCCAAGGGCTCGGCCGTGGAGTCGGCGGTGACTTCGCCCGAGCCGCCGGCATCGGTGCCCGAGGCGACGGTCATCAAGGAGAGTGACACCCAGTTGTAATATATATACGAGTTTGTGAGGCATAGAGTTTGGTTAGAGCGCGGGGGTTGTTCGCGGAGTGCGTTGCGCCATGACGTTAGTCTGCATCTGCTGAGCGGCGCCGGCGTCAGTGCCAGTGCTCCTCAGCCAGACTCCAGTTCGCTGCTGCGACCGCCCAGGAGGGGAGAATGCCATACATTGCCAGGCTGTTGGCTATATACAGAGTACAGGCGGTGCTTCCGTCCTGCGTGCAGATAGATGATTAGAAGCCGGCGGGGACAACGCCCGATGCGCCGGCGGGCTGGCCGGAGGAGCCCATAAGCTGGTGTCAGCGGGTCCCAGAACGGAGGGGGAGGTGCGAGAGCAGGAGAGAGATAACAGTCACCCACGTCTATACACGGGGTGGGTATGAGCAGTTGATGAGAGGTGCACCGCTGACTGGTGGGTGAACCACTTCGGCGGTCGACCTGCTCGAACTGCGCTCGCACCCGTCTCAGCTGACTCTCTCCAGCTACCTCTGGCCGCCGCTCGGCCGTTGCTCCGCGACGGCCTCATGGCTGTCTCGCGTACTCACCTGCTGCTGTCCCTGGCTCTGCATCTGGATCTCCCTCTCCTGCTGGGTGATCTTCGCCTCCTCCTCAATCGAGAGCATGAGCGGCAGTCCAACGAGGAGTGCGCTAGTCGAGATCCACCACAACACGTTGCCAGTCGACGAGGCGGCCCACGAGCTCCAGTCCTTGATCTGCGCAGCGGTCTGCTTGAGGCTCGTCCTAGTCTCGGGGGGCACAATGTCCTTGAGCGCGGCGATGCGGTCGGCCATCGTCTCGGCGGAGGGGTCAAAGTCGTCCTCGGAGAAGACGGACTCGTCGTCCGAGATTTCCGAGTCGGTCTCAAAGTCGGACTCGCGCTCTCCGACGATGATGTCTTCCTTTACTTCTTCGACGAGGACCATGGTTGCTGGTTGTGTGGGTGGGTAGTTGGTTGGTTGGCTGAGTTCGAGTTGAGCCGACGACCCGTAGTAGTCGAGTTCAGGCGGCGAGAAAAGAGGGAGCCAGCGGCGGAGGATACGTGGGGGGAGGGGATAAGAAAAGTTTCGGACAAGATGTTATGTCTGGCATGATGGCAAATGTTCGTGTCAGGCTACAACCACAAACCACGACACCATGCCGCCCAAGAGCATTCTCAAGAACAGGCAGCAGCAGCCGGAGGCGGGGCCGAGCCGCCAGAACGGGAGCAAGGGGAAGATGAGCGCTTCCGTTGCGGTCGCGAAGCCGCAGCAGGCCAAGGGGAAGGGCAAGGTGCAGATCAGGCAGCCGGTGAAGGAGCTCGACTCGGAGGACGACAACGACTTTGGCGACGACGACGAGGACGAGGAGATGAACACCGACGACGAGATCGAGGCGTCACATACTACCCACCCGAAGCCAGCTAGTGCGTCGATATACAGGAGGGCGTGTTGCTGACGACCAGAGCGCAAGCGCGTGACTACCGCTGCGGACTTCGGTGCGACCCTTACGACCCTGCTGAGCGAGTCGTCCCGCCCGCCAAAGAAGACAAAGGGGAAGAGCACCGAGGAGGAGGAGAAGAAGGCTGAGAGGGCGCTGAAGAAGAAGAACGCACCGGCTCCTATCCTGTCGCTCAGTGCCAAGCCCCTGCCACCTTCGCGTGCGGCTGAGACGCTTGAGCGCCGCGCTGCTCGCGCGCTCAAGGCCGAGAAGGCGGAGCGGCTGGACCGCGCGCGCGTCAAGGACGTGGTGGAGGGATGGGTGCCTGCGGAGGGTGCGCAGGTCGGAAGCCAGGAGTTTGAGCGTGGACTGAGGAAGACGGCGCAGCGTGGTGGTGAGTGTTAGTGGCCGGGGTGAGCTAACAATAGTGATCAAGCTGTTCAACGCGATTCTCGTTGCCTCCAGGAATGCTGAGGCGGCCGCGACGACGCTGGCTCAGCAGGCAGGGTTGAAGCCCGAGGCACCAAAGAACAGGAAGGAGAAGGACAACGTACTCGGTCGTGGAGCGCAGGAGCAGCTCACGAGCGAGAGCTTCTTGGATCTCGTGCGCAGGGGAGGGGCCAAGTAGATGTGTTGGGTTATGCATATGTAAATCTAGAGCTAGCGGCGGGGGCGATCGCGGTCGCGGTCGCGGTCGTCGCGTCGGTCACGGTCATGCCTGTCGCGGTCGTCCCTGCGGTCGCGATCACGTCTGTCATAGTCGCGGTCCCGATCCCTCCTGTCCCCGTGGCGATCACCTCGGTCGTCGCGGTCGCGGTCGCGATCCCTCCTGTCGCTGCGGCGGTCGTCTCTCCCATGCCGATCGCGGTCCCTCCTATCACGGTCGCTACGCCTAACATCATCTCGACTGCTGCCGGTGTCGCGCTCCCGCTCCCTGCGCGGACTCCTGCTCCTCTTCCTCCTCGGCTCCTCAAACACCATCTCATACTCGCCCCCTCCCCCATTCCGCTTATACCCCGCATCCCTCTCCGGCGCGCGGAACTGCTCCCTCCCACCAGCCCCGCCCCCTCGCCCACCCCTCATCCCCCCCCTCCCTCCCCTCCCGCCTCCAAACCCACCCCCACCACCCGGCCCCAGCGCCGGATTCAGCCCCTTCATCTTCGCCACCGACTGCGAAAAGTCCACCCAAATCCTCCTATCGTCGACCAGCACATTCTGCATCTTGAAGTACGCCTGCTCCGCACTGGCCTGCTCGTCAAACTCGATAAACGCATACTGCAGCGAGTCTCCGCTCTTCCGGTCCCGCACGACCTCGCAGCTGAGGATCTTGCCAAACCGGCTGAAGATGAGCTCGAGGTCCTCATCCTGCGTGACGGGGTTGAGCTTGCACACGAAGAGAATGTTCTCCGGCGGGCGCACAGCCGCGAAGGGCAGGTCGCCGATCATCTCGAGCGTGAGAGCGGAACTTGAGGCTGCGGTGCGGCGACGCTCCTCTTCGGCCTGTTCCTCGCTTAGAGTCTTGAATGCGTCCTCGTCGTCGGCGATGCGGGCGACACCGTCAGGCGGGCGCAGGGGTGATGGCGGGGCGACAAGCCCCTCCGGATCGGGGAACGGATCCTCCAGAATCTCAATGTGGCGAATACGGATGTCCTGCAGCGGCCGCCCCTCCGCGTCGAGGTACGCCTCGTTGATCTTGTCGAGCGTCTCCAGCCCCTCCACGACGTGCCCGAAGACCGCGTGCTTGCCGTCGAGGTAGTCGATACCGTCCGCGAGCGTGATGAAGAATTGCGACCCACAGCCGGGGGGCTGGATCGGCGCAACCGCCATGGAGACGGTGCCCTTCTCGGCGTGCTTCAGCTTGGTCGTGATCTCGGGGGGAAAGTAGCGCGGCGGCGGCGGGGTGGTTAGCTCGTCGTGCTTGTGCAGCCAGGACGCAAAGCTCTCCCCTCCGCTGCCGGAGGCGGTTGGGTCGCCTGTCTGCGCGATGAAGTTCTTCGACACTGCGGCAGTTAGAGAGAACAGCAAGGGGAGACGTACCGTTGAAGAACGCATTGAGGGTGTAGTATTTAACTTTGCAGAGTTTGAGAAAGTTCTCGCAGGTGCGCGGGCACTTGTCCACCTCGAGGTCGATTACGAGCTCGCCTAGCGAGGTCTCGAGGAGGACCGACATGGTTGTTGTGGTTGAGGCTGAAGCTTGCCGAAAGGTCAGTTGAATGCAGTACGTCAAGACGCAACAGCCGACTGACGCAGGTCACGTGACTAGACATAGCGGTCGACAAAAATCCACGACCTCGATGGGATTCGAACTTATCGACAGATCTGTGCCCTGATTGACGAGATGAGCGACGATCTCTCGACTGCATCTTCAGAAAAAGCGGATCTGCAGCTTCTGCATATTATGTATGCATGCTACTGCAACATCATCCAGCGGTTGAGCGGCATAGTCTCGCCGAGATAAGCAGCAAGCAAGCAGCCCACCTCATGATCTCCCACCATAGCAAGCACAACGCCACAAGCCTCCCATAGCACCTGCCCGCTCCCATAGTATGACTTCACTCGAACGCCACGGTCCAACGGTGACTGCCAATATGGCAGGTACCCGTCCCCGCAGCCACCTCCCTGCCCGATCACGGCACACCCACACCCACACCACTGGCACTGCACCAATGGCTCCGATCAGGACGAGTACTGGTCACTTTCATGTTCTATCCTGGTGGCTATCCTGGGAGGTGTCCACTCCCGCAAAGTACGTAGCTCGGCGCCCGCCTCAGAGGTGACCGAAAACGAACATTGCCCCGAGGGACAGCCACCCTGGGCGGGAGACTGCCACCATAAGTTGCACTAGCTCGCAGCTCCACGCTCGGCGGGGAGGTTGACGTCCCAGCAGTCGGGTCGTGTCCTGGACTCTATCAAAGTAAATCTTTCTTGTGTCTGCCCGCGCAGAGTGTATGATGCACTCCCGCATGCTTTGCGCTTCGCTTGGTCATAGTGGGTACCATACCCCGATCCCTATGCCAAGATCCTGGGATGCACATGTCTGTCTCATGTCGTAATGCCCGCACAGTGTGGGTTGGAGAGACTGACAGAATATAAAGAGACAAGCAACCTCCTCGTCACTGCCACCGACAAGACTGCATCACTTCACACCTCGGTCGAGTCATACCTCGCAGGCTCGCACAGTTGCACACATCTCTCACCAGAAACCAGACGACAAACTCACACCTGGTTCCCGTCTCACACAACCTTCAACGAAACAGCTACACGACCACATCCACGATCACGTCTCAGCTGCCTCGCACCCACACCACCCACCTACATCCACCCAGCATGTCCCATGCCATAACCCTCCTGCTGGGTACGTTGCCCCCACTTCCCCACTAACATTAGCGGCAGCAGCCCTCGCCCTCACTTCCTTGACAACCATCCTCTTCCTCCACCCACAATGGTTCGCAGCCATGCTCGACCTCCTCTCCGGCCCTAGAGGCGGCCTCATTCCCCTCGGCATTGCGCTAATCAACCTCGCGACTATAGCGTACCTCCTCGTTGAGAGGATGGAGCCTCGAGGATCGGCGAGCGGGCATGATGCGGAAAGCGGAGGGGGAGGGAGGCGGTGTGTGTGTGCTTGTGCTTGTGGGGCGCGGGTGCCATCTCGTGCACCGAGTGTGATGGAGAAGGCGTGAAGGCGTAGTGCGTTAGACGAGTGTAGACGCGTAGACGATCATGTATGCATGTACCATCATCACTTGAGTTCGACATACTGTGGTGTGTTGTCGTGGACACTCGCGGCAAGCAGTACAGTATATCAGTCACAGCTGATAACACCCGATGTGCCCGTCAATCCAACACAATCCCCCCCATGGCATGCACCCGCATCTACGCTCTACGGTCTACGCTCTATATCTAGTCCGAAAAGTACTGAGGCAAGATGAACGCAAACTTCTTGCGCGCAGCCGCGCTCTGCACAGTGCGGTTGGTCACACACGCATACTTCATGCTCCCGGCAATGTCAGTGAGCTCGCCAGCCGCGACGTGCTCGTACACCTCCTCCAGGATACCAGCCGCGACGGCGCGCGAGTTGTCCGCATTGTCGTGCAGCGTCTTGACCACCTCCTCGACGGTGACGGGCGCCTCTCCGACGCGCCACGCATCGTAGTCGGTGGACGTGCAGATGAGGGTGTAGTCGATCTCGCACTCGCGCGCGAGCTTGGCCTCGGGGATGACGCTCATGTTGATAATGTCCCCACCCCACTGGCGGTACATGATCGACTCTGCGCGCGTCGAGAACGCCGGGCCTGCCGTCAGCACTGGACTGGCTCAGGCCGCTAGGCCGAGGCCGACTCAAACCCACCCTCCATGCAGACGACCGTCTTGCCGGTGTGGAGCTTGGCCTCCTTGCCCGCGATGATCTTCTCCACCCGCGGGGCGATGAACGCATTCAGCTTGTTGCTGAAGGGGTCACCGAACATCGAGTGCACGGTCACACCCTCGCCGCGGAAGAACGTATCCTCGCGGATACCCTTTGTGCGGTCGATGATCTGGTCGGGGATGACAAAGTGGCCCGGGGCGATCTCCTCACGGAGCGAGCCGACGGCGGAGAACGCGACGATGGCAGTCACGCCGAGGGACTTGAGGGCGGCAATGTTGGCGCGCCCGGGCACCTCGGTGGGGGTGATGGTGTGGTGCGGGCCATGGCGTGAGATGAAGGCGATCTGCGCGCCGTTGGGGAGGGCCGAGATGGTCACGGGGGAGGAGGGCTTGCCCCAGGGCTGCGGTCAGCTACAAAGACAGGTGCAGGCGCCCACAGTGTCGACCTCGATCTTCTTGCTGCCGTGTCAGCGAGGGTACGTCTCGGGCGGGCAAGCAAGCTCACACAAAGGTCAGGTTGTCGAGGTGGTACAGCCCCGATCCGCCAATGACGCCTACGAGAACTTGAGAGTCAGCAATGCAAAAGGCTGTGCTCTGTTGTGTGCTGCGGGCTGTTGCTGTGCTGCTCGCTACAAACCCACCCTTGTCAGTTGCCATTTTGTGTACTAGTCGTCGTGCGAGATGCATATGCGAAGTTCTCAAGATAACAACAGCCTGCTTGCTGCGCTGCCGCCGGAATCGCGCTACAAGCCCGGCTCTGGCGTCAGACGTTGATATTCTGAGCGTATGCTGGGCGGGAAATTTTGATCCCGCTGTGCGCTGTGGCTAGTGTGGCTTCTGCACGTGCGTGGCGGGCAGTAACTAGGTCACTAATCGAATAGTAGTAGTCTCTCAGAATAACCGTGTATTTTTGTATTCTATTCCAATATCCTTAATTGATATGCATGAGCTGCGGCATTCAAATAAACCATCTGTGTTTCCTAAACCGGCCGAAATGCGAGAGACAGGCCTGGGCCCCGAGGCTGAGCCGGCTGAGATGGGCAGTTTAGGATGGATGGCGGTTGGGATCGAGATCTGCTTTGCTTTGCCTTTGCACACGTCCGGGAAGAGCCAATCTTGTCAGTCCGCCGTCTGTCTGCTCTCCGTACTTGCCGTGCACGCCGGTGTTTCATTCACACTGGCAGCAGTCCCTTTCGCCAGGCAGATCGCATCGCATGCATCCCATCCCATTCAGACAAAAGCCAGCGCCTCGGCGCGGTATATAGAGTACCGAGAGGACATCTCATCTCCCACTCCCTCTCTGGTCTCCCATAAAGTATACGTACCGGCAGGCATATACCCAGCTCCCAGCCCAGCCAGCCCGCCAGCCCGCCCACCCACCAACCCGCACCGATGCCGCCCCCGCCGCCAGTAATCGCGCTCGACGCATCCGCCTGTGCCGCGCTATTCGAGCGCGCGCGCGCGACGGACTTCCTCATCTTCTCATGTATGTACGCGAGCGAGCTGCACGAGTGAGCGTCACTGACAAGCAGTTGGCATTGGCGTCGGCATCCTCTTCTACGCGATGGTGCACGACCTCGCTGCGCGCTACTCGCGTTCCCGGGCACGCGACGGGCAACTATCCCCGCCGCCGTACTCCTCCACTCTGCTGAAGGAGTAATCCGCCCAACACTCTTGCTTTGGCTTCTCGTCTGGTCTCGTCTCTTCTCGGTGTCAATGGACTCTGCTCGGCTTCCTAGGTGTAATGCTGCATGTAATGTACTACTGTCTACGTCGGCCATGTGGACTCTGACAGCTCGGCCGAAATGTAACCTAACTCGTCACTGAAACTGATGCCTGATCTGCTCACGGACTCGCACAAGCACTCGCTGGCGCTCGTGCTCGTGCTCGCCTACTTGCGCTCCTTCTCCTCCGCCGCAAGGGCATTGTCGAGGATCTCGGCGGCCTTTCCAACATCCGTAAAGGTGTTGTACAGGACCACCGGCGACAGCCTGATAACATACGGGAAGCGCTCGTCGCCCACAAGCCCCTGCTCGACCATGCGCTCAAACACACGGGGCATGACGCCCTTCTCCGCCGGGTGGATGAACAGCGACAGCTGGGTGCCGCGCCATGGCGCCTCGGGGGTGATGATGTGAAACCCAACCTTGCCGGGCTCGGCCTTCTTGGGATCCGCAATGTAGTACTTGCTCGCGCGGAGGAGGGTCTCCAGCGTGCCAGTGAGGCGGTCGGCCTTCTCGCGCATGTTCTTGAAGCCGACCTTGTCGATCAGCTCGAGCGTCGCGAGCAGGGGCACAGAGGAGAGGACAGGGGTGTTGCTGTGCATGTAGCCCTGTGCTCCCGGGGTAGGGTCGAACTCGGGCTTCATGTCAAAGCGGGTGGCTGCGCTGTTGCCCCACCAGCCTGCGAGGCGGCGGTTGTTGTCAGACAGGCCCTCGCGGATGAAGAAGCCGCCGATGCCGCCAGGCCCAGAGTTGAGGTACTTGTACGTGCACCAGACGGCAAAGTCGACGCCCCAGTTGTCGAGCTCGATCTGGATGTTTCCGATGCCGTGGGCCATGTCGAGGCCGAAGAGGGCGCCGATCTCGTGCGTCTTCTTGCAGAGCGCGGCGGTATCGAGCACCTGCCCGGTGTAGTACTGGATCGCGGGCATCCAAACGAGAGCGATCTGGGGTTAGCCGCATTCACCGTGACCTGGTCCCAAGACACTACTCACCTCATCCTTGTTCTCCTCGAGGGTCGCGAGGATGTCCTCGGTGCGGAAGAGCTCCTCGCCCTCGCGGGGCTCGATGGCAATGACGGCGTTCTCGATCTGCTCAGGCGAGAGGGTGTTGGCGTGCAGGTTGGGGTGCGAGAAGACGGCGTACCAGTCGGATGGGAACGCGCCCTTCTCAATGACGATCTTCCAGCGCTTGGGGGTGGGGTTGTACCACGTCGTGAAGAGGGTGTGGAGGTTGGAGGTGAGGGTCGACGAGTGTGCGCACTCGCTCTCCTTCGCGCCGAGGATCTTGGCAATAACGGGGAGCATAGGGTCCGCGAGGTGCTTCCATGGCCTGTTGTACTTGTGCTTAAAGTGGCCAGTGACCGCGCTGCTGTCAGTCGCAGCTCTAGAGCCCATTACTCACGTAGTGCCCCAGGTGTCGAGCTCCTCGAGCATGTGCTGGCGCGCCTTCTTGCTCAGCAGGCCGAGCGAGTTGCCGCAGAAGTAGACGGCCTCGCCGTCGACCTTGCCGCCGCATGCGCGGGCGTCTGGGATCTCAAACTCGCCGCGGGTCCAGTTGAGCGGGTCCTCGGCGTCCCACTGCGCGAGCTGCTCCTTGGTCGGGACGGTGGATGTGGTCATGCTGATGGAGGTGGGGGTTGGGTAGAGTGAGAATGGGTGAGGAGTGAGTGAGAATGTGTATGTGAGAGACAGACAAGAACTGGCGATTCTCAAACCCAGCTCGACCACTTTAAGCTCGCCGAGAGCGACCACGAGCGACCCGGTGACTGGTGACGAGTGGTCGATTGTGCGGCGGCCATGGTCCGGGGTGGGCGAAGATAGCAGAAGAATCCCGCGGCAACGCCGAGGGCCCGCGGAGGGGCCGTCGGTGATTTCCGCCGACCGGGCCGGTTGGAAGGACGTTATAGCACAACGGGCACACACACAATCTATACACACAAAGACGGTCACGTGATACTTCGGTCAAGGTTACGTAAGTTTGACACGCGACACACACACACCAGACTACACATCGATACACACACACAATCCATGTCCCTAGTCCCTCTTTTCTGGCCTGTGGATGGTTATCCGGTCCTCCGCCGTGACTTGGCCCGACGGCTCGACAGCTCTCTTTCTCTCGTCCTCGTTCAGCAACAGCTCGCTCTCTTTGATCTCGCTTTCGTCGTCGCCCTTCAGCTTCGACTGTTCTTCTTCCTCTTCCTTCTGGAAGCCGTTCCCCCCACCTCCTCCCCCTCCCCTCCCTCTCGCCCGCCATGGCTGCTCCTGAAGCCGCAGCCGCTGCCGGCCCATCCTTTACCGTCGGTACTCGCAAGTCCAACCTCGCCCTCATTCAGACCCAATATGTGGCCGACTCGCTCGCAGCTGCCAATGCCGGCGCCGCCTTCCCCGTGGTCCACATGACGACCAAGGCGGACGCTAACCAGACCACCCCGCTGCACCTCCTGGCCCCCTACTCGTCCTCTACGCCCGCAAAGAGCATCTGGACTGACGAGCTCGAGAGCGCCCTCCTCGACGGCCGCTTCGACATCCTCGTGCACTCGTGCAAGGACGTTCCTACCCTCCTCCGCGATGGCTGCGAGATCTCCTGCCTTCTCGAGCGGCACGACCCGCGCGATGCCCTTGTCATCAAGGCCGGCCTCGACTACAAGAGCCTCGACGAGTTGCCAGCCGGCAGTGTTATCGGCACGGGCTCTGTCCGTCGCGTTGCGCAGCTCAAGCGTGCTTACCCATTGCTGAAGTTTGAGGACATGGTGTGTTACAAACCCAAACCCAGAGGGAGACTGACGCCAGCGCGGTAACCTCAACACCCGCCTCGACAAGCTCGACAACCCGCAGAACCCGTACTCTGCGCTCATCCTCGCCATTTCTGGCATGGAGCGTCTTGGCAAGGGCGACCGCATCACTGCGCCACTAGGCCCTCCTGCACTCATGCACGCTGTTGGACAGGGCGCGCTCGCTATTGAGGCTCGCGTCGGCGACGCCAAAACCCGTGATGTCCTGCGAGCCGTCGGCCACTGGCAGACCGAGTGGGCTGTTGCTGTCGAGCGCGGGCTCCTCCGCGAACTCGAGGGCGGATGCTCCGTCCCCGTGGGCGCTGAGACCACCATCACCGAGGTTGCCGACTCCGAGAGCAGCCACTACCCCGAGGGCACTTTCCCCGCCCTCTCCCACTCCTCCCCCACCCTCCACTTCTCTGGCCTGCTCGAGCCGACCGCCCCGTGGCCATCAGCCGACTCCTCTCCCGAGCTCAAGGCGCGCCGCGCCAAGATCGACTTCAAGGCCTGCGTCACGGCCACGGACGGCAAGCGGCATGTGCTGTACGAGCCTGGACCCGTTGTGGTCAGCTCGTGGCGTGAGGCCCAGCGCTGGGGCGAGGACTGCGCCAAGCAGCTCCGCACGCTTGGAGCGGGGGCTATCCTCGACGACATTGAGAAGGACCGCCAGGCCAAGGAGGCGCAGCAGATCGAGGACGCGCAGGCCAAGGCCAAGGCGAACGCAGGAGCGTCGCAGTAGATTGAGATTGATTAAATCATAGCCCATAGCACCGAGCACGAGCACGAGCATGCAATGATACCCACCTTCCATGCTCCCTACTCAGATGCATGAGTGACATCCATATGCACGGAGCAAATAAGGCGAGTCGAACCGCTGCTGGGTGGCGGGGCACCTGACCTCCGAAAAATCAACGCGCGGCAACCGCCCAACACCAGCTGAACACTGCCGCTTGGCCTTGTCATCGTCCACCATCGCTCTCACCATGCTCTCTCTGCGACCCGGCCTCCGCTGCGCCGCCGGGCTCTCAGCACGCCGCGCCGCCCCCGTGCGACTGGCGCCCGCGCCGCGACAACTCCTCCAGCTTCGTGGAAATGCGAGCAAGCCGCCTCCTCCCCCGCCGAAAGCGGGCCCTCCCCCATCCACCCCACCACCCTCTGGCAACGACAGCGGACCGCACAAGGAGAAGGAGAGTCTCGGAAGTGAGTAGTACTGTTCCCCCCGCATCGCATGCATGCATGCATGCACAGCGTTGTGTTTTACCTACAATCTCTCCCTTTCCCCTGGCGGGCTGGCCTGTGCACGCACAGTGGACATATGTGGTTCTTTCCGGAATTCAGCCTAGCCTGGTATACATCCATCACGGTGGCCTATCCCATCCATCCCCCGCCGCCATCATTCTATTCACTCTTTCCATTGCACTTCCCACCCCGTTCCCATCCCCTCATACACGGGGGCAGCGGGGCAGATGCTCCTCACACACTTTGCGTTCCCGCGCGTGCCGCTTCTGGCACTCCTGGCGCTCCCCTTGCTCTTCATCCACGCCCCGCTGGCACTCATCCGCCGCGCCTACGTCTCCAAGGTCCACAAGGTCCCAAAGCTCACCGCAGGCCAACTCAAGCGTGCGTGGTCGACTCCAACGAAATGGTACCCCATCCCCGTCGCGCTCGGCGCTCTCGTTCTCCTCGCCGTCCAGTACAGGCGCCAGCAGCGCCAGGAACCGGAGGTCACCAGCCAGCGCGAGGGCGGCGCAGTCGTGCGCGGTGGGGGCATTGATGGCCCGTGGCAGGTGAGTCGACGCTGGGTCTCGGGAGGGGTCCGTGGGCTACTCCGTCCACTCGCTGTCTGTTCGCTGCTGCTCGCTATCTGCTTGCACCTCTGAGACACAACACGGGCAGACGTCGCCGCTCGGCGACGCGTTGTACGTGGTCACACGACCCTCACCTAGGCGTGCAACAACAGTACTCCGAGCGCACATACTGACGACAGGTTCGGATCCTCGGTGCTCTGCCCCTGCGCAGCATGTCGCAGCTGTGGGGCTACCTCAACTCGCTCGTTCTCCCGATGTGGTTCCGCCCCTACGGCTTCCGGTTGTATGGGTGGATCTTTGGCTGCAACCTCGACGAGTGTGTGCCCTCCGACCTGCGCGAGTACGAGTCGCTCGGCGAGTTCTTCTACCGCGAGCTGAAGCCCGGGGTGCGCCCGATCGCAGACGCTGCGCTCGTGTCTCCTGCCGACGGGCGCGTGCTCCACTGCGGTGAGATCCGCGGATCAAAGGTCGAGCAGGTCAAGGGTATCACCTATTCGCTCGAGGCGCTTCTTGGCACGGACAAGGAAGCAGTACAGACGATGGACATTGATCGGCAGGACGCGAGCCCCTCCGTTGGCGGTGAGGCGAACGAATACGTCGACGACGAGCACTTTGCCGAGATCAACAACATCCCATACTCGCTCTCGTCGCTTATGGGTCGCGAGTCGAACGCAGAGGTGCACGAGGGTGGCAACGATGGCTGCGAGGCGGAGCACGACGCGTCCACTGGCGCCAGCGACTTTGCCCACGACGCGTCCGTTGCCGCCAAGATCGGTGTCGGCGCTATCGGCAACCAGACCGACCGCGAGAAGGAGCTCACAAAGCTCGCACCGGGCCACAAGCTCTGCTTCATGGTCATCTACCTCGCACCAGGCGACTACCACCGCTTCCACTCCCCGGCCGCTTGGGTCGTCGAGCGCCGCCGCCACTTTACTGGCGATCTCTTCTCCGTGTCCCCCTACATTGCCCACCGTCTGCGCGACCTGTTCGTCCTGAACGAGCGCGTCGCCCTCCTCGGACGATGGAAGGACGGCTTCTTCTCCATGGTGCCCGTTGGTGCCACCAACGTCGGATCCATTCGCATCAACTTTGACGCCACGCTGCGCACCAACACAAAACAGCGCACACACCCAGCCCACACCTTCACCGAGGCGGTCTACTCGCGCGCATCGATTCTGCAGGGCCAGCCGCTACTTCCCGGCGAGGAGATGGGCGGCTTCCGACTTGGGTCAACAATTGTCCTCGTCTTCGAGGCGGAGAAGAGCTTCAAGTTCACCGTCAAGCCAGGAGACAAGGTCAAGGTCGGCGAGGCACTCGGGACCGACGAGTAGTTGTAGAAACGGGCAAACAGGGCGATTTTAGTAGCAGACAGATCAAAACAGACATCAATAGAAGCGGCTCACCCCGCAGCAAGCGAGCATGGGCTCATCCCCGCGCACGCCACGCCAGGCATATGCATTACATACAGACAGCTCTTTACTCTCCCCTCGCGCGCCAGATGCCGACCTCGCCGTCCTCACCACCCGCGACGAGCAGCTCGCCGTCCCAGTCCACCGCGAGCAGCCGCTCGCCCAGCACCTTGCCGTTCTTGGTCACCTGCCTCTCGGGCTTGCGGCTGCGCGAGACCGAGAACAGCGCCTGCTTCGGCGAGCGCACGTCCCAGATCTGCACCGCGCCAGAGTAGCTCGCGGTCGCGAGCGTAAAGTTGCTACTAGGGTGGCAGGTTATGCCAGCCACCGGCGATGGGGTCTGCAGCGTCTGCGCAATGACCGAGGCAGCCGCGCGCGTGTCCCACAGCGTGACTGTGCGGTCCATGCTTCCGGCCGCGAGCTGGCCACTGGCAAACTGCGACATGCACAGCAGCGCCTTGTCCATCGGGCCCTGCCTGACCACGGTGTTTGCGCCAGTCTCCGCGTCCCATCCACGCACGCTCCCGTCCCAGCCTGCTGACCAGATGGCCCCGTCGTTCCCCCACAGCGCGGCGCCCACACGTCCCCGGTGTCCAGTGAACGTCAGGTCCGGGGCGCGTCGCCAGCCGAGGCCGGACTCGCCAGTCGCATCTCCGTCGATCAGGCCCTCGATCGCGCGCACACCCTCCACCTTCTCGAGCTTGCGCCGCTTCTTCTGTCCGGGGAGGTAGGATGTCGGCTCGGCTGGGAGCTGGTGCTCCTCCGGCTCGGTCGAGGGGAGAATGTAGAGGTTGAGGGTTGCGTCCCAGGACGCGGAGAGGACCTCGCGCCCGGCATGGGCTGCGACGGTCGAGATGGGTCCAGTATGTCCGAGGAGGGTGTACTTCTCCGCGGCGGTTGCGCCCTCGCTTGCGGCAATGTCGGCGTCCAGAGAGGGGAGGGAGAAGATGTGCACTGCGCGGTCGACACCGCCTGCTGCCAGGAGGATGTCTGAGGTTGTGGACTCGTCCGAGATCCATGCGCACGACGTCGCGCCGAGCGAGGTCGGCAGGGGGAGGGTGTACAGGGGAGAGGGGGCTTCAGCGCCGCCAGAGAGGGGGAGAACGCGCACATGCGAGAGGTAGGATGAGACGAGGACGTGTCTGCTGTTAGTAGAGTCACAGCAGGCTTACTCACCCCTTGCGGCCGAGACTCAGGCCAGAGATCCAGTCCTCCTGCTCCCACCGCCCGACCTCGGACGGCGGCAGCACCGACTGCATGTACTCGACGTTGATGGCTGTCTCCTCGTCATCGCCGCGGTGCTTCTTGACCCACGCGTCCAGCGACGAGCGAAGCACCTCGCCCTCGACGACAAAGTCGAACGGCACGGGCGCGAGCCCGCTGTCAGCACCATGCCCGAGGACCTTGTTGATCAGCTCGGAGAGCTGGTACCGCCGCCAGTCGGCTGGGATAAAGTACGTGCTCTGCGGGATGGCGTAGGCGCCCCGCGTGAAGAGGTTGACAGGAATCTGGCGGCTGCCATTTGCCGCGGACGACGCGCTGGGTTGGCCCGACATCGTATGCTGTTGGTAGTTGAGGTGTTGGTTTGACTGTCGTCGATGGTGGGTTGCTCTGGTCGAGAGGTGGACATGAGGTCTTGAAATTTCCAGAGTTACGTAAAGCGATAAGCCGGGTTAGGCTTGCGTCTGTAATGGAAATACAAGTCCCATTGGAAACCCCTCGGGCGATAAGGAATCACGTGCACGCCGCGCCGGATGATGTAACGACCGGCTGGCGACCATGACCCCTCTGCTCGTCATTACCGAGCCCGACGGTCACGGCGCATATATCTTGCTCGCCGCTGTTGGCGTTGTCGCATCACACTCTCCCGTATCTAATCACCACCATGTTCAGCGCCGTCAAGTCTGCTCTCGGCTACGAGGCCCTCCCTGCTGGGATTGCGACCAAGTCGTTCTACGACCTCAAGGCCAAGCTCCCCGGCAAGGACAAGTACCTCGACTTTGTGCGTAGCGTCGGTGGCGCGGCTGACCCCAGTCCGACTTCAAGGGCAAGGTTGTGCTCATCGTCAACACCGCCAGCAAGTGGTGCGGCCTGTGTTGTTGACAAAGCTGACAGCAGCGGCTTTACTCCCCAGTACACTGGCCTTGAGGAGCTGTACAAGACCTACGGCTCGCGCGGGCTCGAGGTCGTCGGCTTCCCCTCAAACGAGTTCTTGAGCCAGGAGCCGGGTACGGACGACGACATTGCCCAGTTCTGCCAGGTCAACCACGGTGTCACGTTCCCGCTTGCGTCGAAGGTGCGTCGTGTGGAGCGGACTGTGAGGGAGATACTGACTGCAGTCGCACGTTAACGGGCCTGACATGAACGAGGTCTTCGCGTGGCTCAAGGCGCAGAAGACGCCGGGCGCTGGTGGCATTGCTGGCTCGACGTCGGTCAAGTGGAACTTCACGAAGTGGTGGGTGACAAGCTGCTATTGCCTAGTCGGAGTGCTGACCGCCAGGCTCGTCGACAGGAACGGACAAGTCGCTGGGCGTTATGCGCCGACGACAAAGCCCGAGTCTATGAAGGCTGATATTGAAAAGCTGCTCGATGCTGCTCAGTGAGCGGATCGTCCCCTCCGGAAAGGTGGAGCGACGGCTACAGAGCTCTCCTTGTTTACTTGAGAGGACTTTCTTCTTTATATTTAATATTCATAGAGCACGTATGGAGGCAGGACAGTATCTTTTCCACCATGCTACATTTTGTCAGAGCTTATACAACAAAATGATTTGGGTTAGAGCATAGCAGGAAAACCGCAGAGCAGTTAACTTGCTGATTGCAAGTCTTCCACCGAATAATACTCTGGACATCTTGACAGCTGCTACGTCTCCTTTGCCGAACATCATCAGTCAAAGTGACTGACTATCTACAGAGGAGCACCGTTCTCCTATCTGCTGCAGACTGCCGTTGCAGAGCCATGAACAGTGCTGGCCAAGTACACCAAGTACACGGCAACGTCGCTCGCAGAAATCTTACCAATTTCCTACACCTTGCCACCCGACGCGTTTTGATGGTATTGACACTCTGCCGTGCCTGGCTCCGGGAACGATCCAGCATGCCTGATCGCTAACCCGTGCCTCCGTTTTCCACTCTGCCCATCCCAATCCATCAACCCCGTCCGCCTAGCACCCACCGAACGCCGTCTACGCTTGCCTGATCGTCTATCTCCCATCTGGACGCCGCAGCGCCGCTGTCCCCTCTCCCGCCATGAACGACGACACCGACACCACCTTGGCCGCGCCGCCCGCCTCCCACCCCTTCATGCGCCCGTCCATCGTCACACCCTCCCCTCCAGACAGCGTCCATACCCCCGCGACCTCCAACTACCAGTCACTCGTCGCGCCAGACGACAGGTCTATAGGCCGCACGTCGCCTGCCCCGCCGGGGTCACGCGGCTCTGTCGTCAAGGATGAGGGCGCGAAATTGCACGGGACCGTGCGCGACAAGGCCGAGTCGCGCAAGCTCAGTCGGTGGGAGGAGAAGGTGCAGGGCGACTTGGCTGGCTGGCGCGGCGGGCATGGCGATCCGCGGTCAAGTGTGCCGCAGGCGGGGCAGGCGAACAACACGTACTTCAACCAGCCGCCTACTGGTGTTATTGGGCGGGATCTTCCAAAGGAGATAGTCCGCATCGAGCGTGACTGGACGTTGGGGGAGGTTGCACAGTGGGTTCTGAGTTGGGGAGCGAGCTGATGCCAGATTCTCAACTGTGTTCCCGGTCGAGCTGGAGTCCCGGCTGACGCCGGTTGAGTTTGCCAAGTTCATTGAGAGGGTGAATGAGCCGTTGAGGGAGGCGTATAGCACCAGCGGGGCGGTTTGGGATAACGTGATCGCGGTGTTGACGTGGTGGACTAGCTTGCTGTGGAGGAGTAGTCACTTTGAGAAGGTGCGTTGTTGGGAGGGAAGGGCGATGGGCTGACAGTAGGAGCTGGAGCGCGCAGAGGACGTCATTGCTCAGGCGAATGAGCTGACATTCAACGCTGTGGGATTGAACGTGCTGTCGCCGCGACAAGTGGCGCTGCAATATGTGAGTTGTGCTTCAGACATACGCTGACAGCAGCTGGAGATTGAGTAAGGCGAGACATCGGAGTATACTGACGACAGGTATTACTAGACGACTATTATTATGGGTTTGCATGTACATTTGTTGTGTCTCGTTAGTGCTCTTCGTCCCGCGCCTCGTCCGCCTCGCCTGCAAAGTTCAGCTCCAGCATCACAGAGAAATAGTCTACATTGTCCTAGGCTACAGCTACGGGTCGCCGCTCTTGCCCGCCTTGCGGCGTTTCCTCCTCTCCTGCGTGCGCTTCTTCGCCGCGAGGACCTTCTCCATCGCCTCCTGCTCCGCCTTCTCCCTAAGCTTCTTCTCCTGCAGCTTCTTCTTCTCCGGGCTGAGAGGGTAGTCTACTCCCTCGCGCACGCCCAGACCACCGGGACTCGCGCCGCGAATCCTGATCCGCCCATCCTTCAGGTGCTCCGTGATGACGGGGCTCGCCGCGGGGCGGTACTTAAACTCGTCAGAGTATCTATGGTTATCAGCACGCCCGCACGCGACTAACCTACCGTGTCGCGTAGATAACCTGCGGCTGCTTGGTTCCCGCCCGTCCGATGTGGAACGCTCCCCAGCCGAGGAGGAAGATGGCCGCAATGAGGGCGATACGCTTCCACCACGCCGGGGCGGGGCGGTTGAACTCCTGGATCGTGGACTGCGACAGCGGGTTCTCCAGGCTCAGCTGGCTGGCGGCCTCCCGCTCCTCCACGGCGCTGGCGGTCCCCTCGTTCGTTGGGATGCGCTGGTACTCGGTCATGCTGCTGTGTATGCAGTCAGGTTGTGACTTTAAAGACGATCGTAGACGGGTAGAAAGTCTGGGCTTAGCCTGTACAGCATGATCGATCGCCTGTGCATGGAACGCGGGCCTAAAGCGCGAAGGAGGGAAAAATAGGCGCGCAGGTCTGGAGACCCCGCGTTCCAGACATTGCTAGCAGCATAATTTTGGCCGCCACCTCCTGTCAACAATCTCATCCACCATGGCAGCAACGAAGAGCGCCAACGGCATGCTCGACCAGAGCGAGGTCATGAAAGCGATGCGCGCTGCTGCCGAAGAGCGGCGCGACGACGGCTCGGGCTCGGACTCGAACTCGGATTCTGGAAGCGACAGCGAGGAGGAGGCGAGCGATGCCGAGTCCGTCCACTCCGCCGCGAGCTCTCGCTCTTCGTCGCCGCCGTCGGCAAAGCCAGCCCCCGCCCCAGTGGCTTCCACGTCACGAGTCAAGCTTCCTCCCCGTCCTTCTGCCAAGGGCAAGGCACCCTCCTCGCCGTTCGACGTTGAGCGCGTCACCCCCACCACCTTCCAGGACCTCGGGCTGTCCGCTCCCATCATCTCCGCCCTGGCCCAGCTGAACATCAAGGCGCCAACCGAGATTCAGAGTGCATGTGTACCGGAGATCCTCGCAGGTCGGGACTGCATTGGCGGCGCCAAGACCGGTAGCGGTAAAACACTAGCCTTCGCTCTGCCCATTCTGGAGAAGCTCGCGCGCGACCCCTTCGGCATCGCGGCACTGGTCCTCACTCCCACCCGCGAGCTGGCGTACCAGCTCACCGAGCAGTTCTTGGCTGTCGGCAAGCCCCTTGGCCTGACGACGATCACCGTCGTCGGAGGCATGGACATGCTCACGCAGTCGCAGGAGATCGAGCGCCGCCCTCACATCATCGTGGCCACGCCTGGACGGATATGCGACCTCCTGCGCGCGGACGGCGTGTCGCAAGGCAAGCTTAATCGCGTGCGCTGGCTTGTTCTAGACGAGGCAGACCGCATGTTGACACCTACGTTTGCGCCAGAGCTCGCGTACCTCTTCGAGCAGATCCCGAAGAACCGCCAGACCTGCCTCTTCACCGCTACTATCAGCGATGCCATTACCGACTTGGCAAAGCAGCCACCTCGGCCTGGAAAGCAGAAGCCATTCGTCTACCGCGTGCCGTCTGAGACGTTGACGGTCGAGAAGCTAAAGCAAAAGTATCTCTTCATTCCGTCGCAGATCCGCGACCCGTATCTCTACTACCTCCTCCACCACCCCCCAGAGGACATTGACGCGATTCTCACCATCGCACGCCGGCCACCACCGGCAGCGCCGAAGAAGCAGAAGCATCGCGGCAAGCGAGAGCGGTCCGAGACTCCGGAAGACATCCCGAACATTCCTTCTACCATCATCTTCACCCAGCGCTGTGCGACCGCACACCTGCTTCACCTGCTGCTCGAGGAACTCGACATCCCCTCCGTACCTCTCCACTCCCAGCTCACGCAGCCGCAACGACTGCTCTCCCTCGCAAGGTTTAGAGCTGGCGAGGTACCTGTCCTGGTCACGACCGATGTCGGCTCACGTGGTCTCGACATCCCGGAGGTGGCCATGGTCATCAATTGGGACTGCCCACGTCGTGCGGACGACTACGTGCACCGCGTGGGTCGTACCGCGCGTGCCGGGCGTGGCGGTATTGCCGTCACCATCGTGACTGAGCGGGACGTTGAGCTGGTCAAGACGATCGAGGAGGGTGTGAACGTGCAGTTGACGGAGTTGGAGCTGCCAGAGGAGAAGGTGCTCGAGGAGCTGAACAAGGTGTCAGTGGCTCGGCGGGTTGCCACTATGGAGATGCACGACTCCAAGTTCGGGGAGCGTGCGGCCATCAACAAGGCCAAGGCTATCAAGCGCGCACGGCGGGATGCTCAGTGATCGCATGCGGAGCGATGTAGAATTATGCATGTATAAGAGATTCTCGTCAGTGTTGCATCACAACTGGTCATCCTCCATCATAAGTGGTCATCGATTATTGGCCTGCCGCCGGAGTTACCCCAGCCCCGGTGGTTATTCACTACTCCGCTTCCAGCCGAGGACGGGGTGGGTGGGGTTTAGGGTGCTGAGTACAGTCCTGGCATGCAAGGCATGCCTTGCATGATATGTCAGTTGCGTCGGTCGCCGACGTATCATGCATGCTATTCTAGTGAGACCTTGCGGCACTCACCGACGCCACGGCGTGGCGTCCATGTCATGCGAGCATTCTGGAGCATGTTGTGTCCATCACCATAACGCTAGGGGTAGCGAGCTTGTTCTTTTAATAACAGTGTCGAGTATCCCGAGGTGGATGTGGAGTCCACCTCCCCGGACGACGTACAGCTGGAGAACGATAACATTCTATCGGTTGCAGCATAGCGCCTTTCTCATACAGATACTCGCATGACACCTCGCGTGCATCGGCGACGCTTGCATTGCTGCTACTGCACGAAGCCGAGCAAGCATCCAGATCGGTATCGCTAGCTAGCTCAATCACCAACAGCTCCATTGTCTGGACTGGCTGGCGGAAAGTTTAGAATGGGCCACGCACGCCGTCGGTCAGCGCGGACGTTGTACTAAGCCGATTTTCAACCACCCCCTCAAACCATCCGGATACGTCGTCGCTCCGTGATCGCACCTCGGCCGCCGTCGGGGATCTTACCTTGCCACTTGTCACCTCGGCGAACCATGCATTTGTGAGGTGCTCATGCTCGCTTGCTTTGAATCTCTTCTTGCTCTGCTCGATCTCAAACTCCATGCATCGCTCTCTTGCTATCGATTGTCGCTATCGCATCGCATAGACATCACGTTCGCCATAACTCGCGCTCAAATTCTGTCCGCCGTCCTCGGCGAATTACCCCGCTCAGAGATACCAGCGCGCCCGATTCATCGCCGAAGACCATGATTCTCAATCCCCTCAACTGGGGACGCAGGAAACAGGACTCAATGTCGGTCCTCGACCTCGATCCCTCGTTCTACGACCTCAAGACCCACCTCCCGGCCAATGTCCAGGTTGGCGCGTACCACACCCGCCCGCTGGTCAGCTTGAGCGACAGTGAGTGCAGATTGAACATCCCCGCGTTGTTGTCGGAATATTGACACTTGCCCATCTTGACGTCCAACTTGCCGCCTCCACCTGCCGTGTATTTACGTACGCCCACACGCAACTCTTTAACGACCCCGCCTCCCTGCAAACAACCCTCCGTATCGTTGGCTCGCTTGCTAGTCCATGACCATCTCGTGCTGCTCAAGGCATTGAGCGCCCTCGCAGAACGCGAGGGCCGACACTTCCACCGACTGGCCGATTCCGCCGCGTTCGAGTACGAGCGCTGGGCGCAGTATGTCCTCCCGCTCCAACGGCGACGACGCGTACGGCGCTCGGGGTCGACTGCCCGCTCCTCCTCGCAGATGTCACGGACAGGCAGTGGTCCCGCCTCGCTGCCGTCACCGTCCTCCATTCCGGAAGTCGACCTTTCCTCGCCCAAGAGCATCGACTCGTCCGAGTCAGCCTCCTCCACACCCGCAGAGGACCCTCCCAAGAAGAGGAGACAGCCGACCCTGGCCCCTAACGAGCTGCCGCCGCTCTCGGTGCTGATGTGCTGGCATGCACACCTGCTCAACCCGTCACAATTCGCCAAAGACAGCGAGGGCGCGTACGCTGCGCTCGCGGACCTCGCCTTCCCCTTCGCTGCTGTTGCCGAGGCGATCCGAACTGGTTCCTTACCCGGCGATGTTGAGCACGTGCCGCAAGATTCACTGGTGCGCGTGCCCAGCCTGTCGGGTTGGATGCCGCCAGACATCTCAGCTGCGGTCCAGCGCCAATCGCACGTCATCGCAGCAGTGAAGGAGGCTGGTTGGCTCGAGCAGTGCTTCATCGAGGGACCGTATGCTCCCATCCAGCGGTGTATTGTCCGTTATCGTAGGTCTCGAGGGTGGCTTGTGCTGATCCCAGACGCATGGCTTGATCTCATGGCCGCGACGAAGGAGAAACTCACCCCGACTGTCGATATTGAGCTTGCGTGGCGGACGCACCAGCTCAAGGGCGCGCGGTATCGCCAGGACACTCAGATGATACTCGGTGCACCGCTCGACCAGGCGGGGTTCCATAACGACGGGATGCTCAAGCGCACGGCCGAGTTGTGGGGGAAGAGATTCCGCGGCCATGATTATTTGGGTGCAAGGACGCGGCCGTCGGATCGGATGCCGGGTTTGAGTGTGTTGAAGCCTTTGATACCGAATCGGAGGAGTACGGTCCCTTAGCATGTTGTAGCATCAGCATTATCAGTGTATCTGCATAAGTATAGTATTCCGAGCGGGAGAGGGTGAGCGACAGCGGGCCAGAAGAACGAGGAGGAGGTTCTGCAAGCTCGTGCAGGGAAGCGGTATCGGGAAAGCAGGGGCTGAGGCAACGAGGAGCGCTCGACAGGCTTTGAGTACCACAACCTGTCCGAGCCTCCTCTGGGTCTCCAGAGCCACCCGCTTGTACCTCCGAACGCGTTTCGTTCTCTCCATGCGGAGGACCCTCTGAAGCAGACACAGCCCAGCCTCCGCACTGCAGAACGCTTTTCATGCTTTGTCTAGTGGTGGCTGCCTGCCTGCTTTGGCCTCAGGTAGTCGTCGTAGATAACATATGCGGTGAACGCGACGATCGCTGTTCCGAGACCGGGGAACATATTCCTGCTGTCAGCGGCCGAACAGACAGCATAGCCAGAGTGATATGGGAAGAGAAGGGCAGAAGCGAGTGGCCGGGAGGACAGCCGTTCGAGGAGGAAAGAGCCATTGTAGAGCGAAGGCCACAATGTTTCCTTCTCAATTGCGTTTTCTTTCCTTGCGACACGAATGCGACGTCTCTGGGAGATAGCACCTCCCGACTGTGATGCTTTCGCATCGCTGTTGACCTCGTTGCGATCCTCAGACATCGGGGTAATGCGCAGTCCCCGATTGGACGTCCCGCGACCGCCATAGCTGCACCGTCGACCACCACCATCCTTCCAACCTCCGGCTCACCTGAACATCGCCTTGTTAGAGAAGATGGGGCTCTTGCGCCATGCTTCCCGCTTGGCCCATGGGTCACGGTAGAGAGGTCCGGGCATCTGCCGTCAGCCAGTACTCGCGATCGCTCCGATGGTCCGCTGGCACGACCAAAGCTCAAAGTCGAAGCGCTGAGCACATCCCCGACACGTACGTTGTTGGTGGGTGGGTGGAGTGGACGAAGTGTAGTTGCCGTCGGCGTCGGACGTGCTGGTCTGTACAACGGCGTCGACCACCGCTGCGCTCCCCGGCGAGCCTGATGGCAGCGAGAGACGCACTCACTGTAGCGGAGGTAGAATTATTTCCGCCGGTGTGGCATTTGCCACCTAGCTAAGATTTCAAGATTTCGACGCTGCCTCCACTACCACATACACCATGGCCTTTTCCTTCGCCGCTGCAGCTGCAGCCTCCAGCTCGAGCTCTCAAGCACCAAGCACAAGCGCGTCGACGCAGCCCGCCTCGACTTCTAACATTCAACATCTGATTCTCGATGCCGGGCCCCTCCTGTCGCTCGCGCCGTTGCGGCATCTCGCCGGTTCGCTACACACTACACCGCAGGTTCTCGCCGAGCTGAGAGACCCCAGAGCTCGTGAGCACTGGGAGAAGCTCAAGCTCCAGGGCATCGATGTCAGCGTGGAGCAGCCGTCTGCCGAGGCTATGGCCAAAGTTACCGCATTTGCCCGCAAGACTGGAGACTATGCGGTCCTCTCGAGCACTGACATGGGCGTTATCGCTCTGACGTACCAATACGAGGTGGCTGTCAATGGTGATGCCAGGATACGCACGGAGCCCGGACAGAAGCTGCCACCTCGGGAGGGCCAGAAGGTGGAGGAGAAGGAGCAGGACAAGGAGGAGGGCGAGGAGGAGGTGTCTGCGGCTGACTATGTCACTGCGGCTGATGAGGCTGCTGAGGGGGTGAAGGCCCTGTCTGCAGAGGACAAGGCGGAAGAGAATGCTGAGGTTGCCGGTGAGGCTTCCTCAAGCGCAGCGGCTGAGCCGGCCACCGCGGAACCCGAGACTTCGGCGGCAGCGGCTGCTGCTGCTGCTGCGTGGGGCGACGACGACGACGGAGACTGGATCACCCCGGCGAATGTCAAGCAGCACCGGTCGCGCGACTTGGGCCACATGCCAGACGAGGGAAAGGCTGCGGCCGCACCACTCGCTGCGGCGTGTATGACTGGCGATTACGCCGTCCAGAACGTTCTCCTCGGCATGGGTCTTGGTCTCGTCGGCGAGGGCGGCAAGCGCATCGCCAAGGTGCGGTCTTGGGTCCTCCGTTGCCATGCATGCTTCAAGCTCTGCAAGGACAACGGAAAGCGTTTCTGTCCGTCATGCGGCAATGCGTCGCTTATGCGCACGACTGTGACGACGTCGGCGACGACTGGGAAGCAGACTATCCACCTGAAGAAGAACTTCCAGTACCATCTGCGAGGCACCAAGTACGACATTCCGGCACCGAAGCCCGGCCAGGCCAAGGGCCAGAAGAAGAGTGGCTCGGGTCTTATTCTGCGTGAGGACCAGCTGGAGTGGCAGGATGCTATGCGCGTGAAAGAGAGGGAGAGGATTAAGGAGAACAAGCGGATCGCCAAGGGCGACGGTAGCTGGATGGACCCAGACGTGAGTCCCACCTACAGTGCGCCGCTGACTTTAGTGGCTGCCTGAGATCATCACTGTGGGAATGAGCGGCAAGGGACGACATGGCCCGCACGGCATGCCGTCGATCGGTCATGGGCGTAGGAATCCCAACGAGACCCGCAGGAAGAAGAAGTAGACGCCGAGGGTCGTCAGCGGTGACCAAGGCGGCGAGATTCGAGGCGCGGTGGTCTCCGACGCCCCCTGACCCGATTTGACGAGTTAGACGAGGCAACTCACCTGGCTCTGCCAAGATTCCAGAGATCGTACCCATTCCCATTATGCATGTACCCTAGCACACAGATAGCGCACACAACTGAAACACGGCGCAAAACGTGCTCGGCGTGCAAGCGCTTTGCGCCGGACAATGCCGGGGGAAGAGCGGTTGCAGCGGACGAACGGTCCTTCTGAGGTGCGAGATACGCTCCGCCAAGGCGGGAAAACTACGGAGATTGTCCTAGAACTCCGCGTTGTCTTATCGAGAAGGCGGAGAGCTCCACTAATCTCCGCCCCACCTGATCCGGTCTGTCACCCTGGGTCAACTGCGGGTAAACCGGAAGAACTCAACCCGCTGCGGCGCGCCAAAAATTGTGTACGATTGGTGCGTCGCGTCATTTCATTTGTGGTTACCTCATTCAAAGCCGAGTTTGGCCATGGAAGCCGCGCAGCTCGCTTTCTGTATGCATCGATATATAAAACAAGATGCGAAGTGTGTAGGTCCCCGTTTCCATCTTTTCGAGCATCATATACATCGAGCACTGAGCACCTAGTGCCCCTCATCAACGATGGACACGCTTCGCGAATCAGTGAGTAGTGGCGGTGGGCACGCGTGTGGCAGCAGGCAGATCGCTAATCATCCCCAGACATTCGGCCTGTGGGTCCGACTCGCCACGGGAAACAAATTCTTCAAGCATCCAGAGGAGAAGCCGGGCTTCGAGTTGCCTGAGTCCTGCCTCGTTCCGATTGCGCAACTAGAGAAGAAGGCCGACATTGAAGCAGAGGAGAATGAGGACGAGGGATGGGTCGACGAAAGCGAGCACTCCCCGGCCAACGTGGCGCGTCTTGCTCCCGAAGGCACCATCCTTGTGGACTGGTACGGGCCCAAGGACCCGGCCAACCCTCAGAACTGGAAACTCAGCAAGAAGTGCTGGGCGACTTTTGTCATCATGTACTACAGCATGGCTGTGTACGCCGGCTCCGCAATTGTTGCATACGCAACAGCCGAGCTCGCCGAATACTTCAAGGTCTCCGAGATTGTGGCGACTCTGACCCTTACGCTCTTTGTTGTCGGCTACGGCATCGGTCCACTCTTCCTGGCGCCGTTGTCCGAGGTTGCTTCGATCGGTCGCAACCCGCCCTACGTCTTCTCCCTGATCCTCTTCTGCATCCTGCAGATCCCAGCAGCGCTCAGCACCAACTTCCCGGGTCTGCTGGTCATCCGATTCCTGTCGGGTTTCGCCGGCTCGCCCCCACTGGCCACTGGTGGTGCCACCATCACCGACATTTTCACCCCAAGGAAGAGCGGATACGCCATGGGTGCGTTTGGTGTGGCGCTCGGCGTCGCACCGGCCCTCGCGCCACTTATGACCGGTTTCGTCACCATGCACCTTGGCTGGCGCTGGTGCTTCTGGGTCCTGCTCCTTATGGCCGGCGTGGGCCTTGTCCTGCTCTTCTTCGGACTCCCCGAGACCTCTGCCGACAACATCCTTTACCGCCGTGCCGCTCGCCTTCGTAAACTCACCGGCAACAAGAACCTCCGCTCTGCCGCTGAGATCATCGACGCCTCTAAGACATTCGGCTTCAGGACAAGGGAGGCTCTCATCCGCCCACTCGAGATGACGCTGTTTGAGCCCATCGTCCTCGCCATCGACATCTACCAGGGCCTGACGTACATGATCCTCTACTCGTACTTCGAGTCTTTCCCCCTTGTCTTCGCGAACGCCGAGGGAGGCGGCTACGGCTGGAACATGGGTCTCGCCGGTCTGCCTTTCATCGCCCTCACCATTGGTGGCCTGCTCTCGTGGTCCGTCTACTGCTGGTGGTCGTGGAAGTACTGGGAGCCAGAGTTCGTCGCCAAGAAAGGCCATGTCGTGCCCGAGTCGTACTTGCCCCTCTCGCTGCTCGGTGGCTTCTGCTACCCCATGTGCCTCTTGTGGTTCGGCTGGAGCGCAAACCGCACCCACTGGATCGCGCCCGTCCTGGCATCCGGCCTCTTCGGTCTCGCCGACTGCTGGAGCTTTATGCCTTACCTCTCGTACCTGGCTGACGCGTACCCGAAGTACGCAGCCTCCGCACTGGCAAGCAACGACTTTGTGCGCAGCATGATGGGTGCTGCCATGCCCATTGTCGCCAGGCCATTGTTCCACAACCTCGGCATCGCGTGGGGCAACACCGTCCTCGGCTGCCTATCCGCCCTGTTCATTCCTCTCCCCTTCCTCCTCCTCAAGTACGGCCCCTGGCTGAGGGCACGTAGCCCTCGTGCCACGCACTTTGGCTGCCCGCAGCTCAAGCCAAAGGCCGTGGCTTAGAACACAGACTTTCTCGAACACTAGATCGATAGATGTAGATGTAGATAGCATGCTGTGTGGGACGGCCCACAGCAAAAATCCAAGTGTATAATACAGCATACTATGTAGAACCAGGACGCCCTGGATGCATGCAAATTCCAAGCACAATCTCAGCATGCTCAGCAACGACTGGCAAACGTAGAGAGCGCTCGCCTCGTTTGTATGCACCACTGATGCACCAAGCCCAGCCTAGCTTGGTGCCACACGCCACTCGCCGGGGAATTCGCCGCTCGCCCCCGCCCCCCCGCCCGCCGCGCGCCATATAAGAAGCCAACTGGTGAATCTTCAACTTCTCTCTAGGGCCCGGTCAGTATGCTTCGCGCTGCTGGCTTTCGACTGAACGGAAGCGCTAGCCTTACCGCTCTGAGCGCATGCTTCCTGTCGACGGGACACGGCTTCCCCGAGAACAACCGTGTGCAGTGCCTCGCTCCCTGCTGCTCGAGCCGAGACGCTCCGCCTGATCCGGTGTCAACTGGAGATGGCGTCGACGTGTCGAGGTGAGGTGGGGTTCGTGAGGCCTGTGTGCGGCCTCCGTTATTCTATATCCTGGCCTAGGTCGTCGACCGATGAGGTTGTGGAGAAACCAACGGACTGACATTTGTTGTTGTATTGTTATGCAGAGCTGTGCGCAGTGACGATTGTCGTGGACAAGCTTATGACGTGAGAGAATTTGCACACCGCCCTGTATAGCATCTAGCCCAATGCTCGTGCGCTCGATTGTGCTATGATATGCATCAAGGCGAGGTGCTCTGCGTTGCTGATATCGCTTGTCGAGGCACACCGTCACAGGCGGTCCAGCCTCGCGTCGTTGTTGACAGTCCGAAAAAGTTCAGAACGCAAAGTGGAGGTCGATCATTACTTTGTGCGGCTCGTCGCGCAACCATTCCGCTACTCCCATTCTATCACGTCCGCCGTCTTGCAGCAATGCAGCGACTACGGTATCCCTCAGTCTCGCCGGTGTTCACTCCGTCTGCTGTACCGCGAGTCAAGCGCCCTGCGAAGCAGCCTCTGCGCACGGGAACACCCTTCTTCCGCGATCCGGCTCATACAATCCCAACGAAATGGTCTCTCTACCGCCCTCTCCTCCGAGCACTCGGTGGCTGTACCGCATTGAGATCCCTGGGACAAAGACAAGATGATAGTCAACAGGCATCGAAGATACCGCGAGCGAGCATAGCGCCCCCTCCAGCAGCGGAGCCATCACAGGACGACGTTCTCCCAGCTCTTCGGGCTCGCTGGCGTCGTAGGAAGGGTCAGACCTCTATTCCGCGCACGAAGTCCTACCTAGAGCTGGAGGAGAGACTTCTGTCCGCGCTGGAGAACACAAGCAACACTGCAGACCTGCTGCAGTTCCGTCAGACAGCTAATGCTGAGCTGTCACGCTACCACGAACCACCATCACCGCCGCCGCCCCGTACCCAGCCCCTCCTCACCGGTGCCTTCCTTCGCCCTTCGATCCTCAACGGCCCGCTGCCCCGCATGAAGCCCCAGCCCATCCACATCAGCATGATGATGAAGAACCGCGTCAAGCAACGAGCGGCCAGGATTGCCAAGCACAAGGAGTTGCAGGATTTGCACAACGGCATGCGCCGGGAAGCCAACTTCTGGAAAGACCTAGGCATCGACGACTGGGGAGGGCGACCCGGCCCCTCATGGTCCCCTCCCCTTTCAGACCAGATCAGAGACTTGGAACAGTCATTTCATCGTGACCAGGTTCGCGCATCAAGCGTATTTCCCAAGCCGTTGATGGAGAAGATCATGGCAGCAAGGAGGAGGCGGCACGCGTTCTTCGACCAGCGAGGGAAGGAAAGGAGGGAGGCGCGAGAGCGTCCTCGCGAGGCTGCGGAGGGCAAGGAGGCGGCCAAGCCTTCTTCGCCAAAGAAGTAACAGTTAACAGTTGTACATATTCATAGCACTCATCAGCATCGTAGCATTCGACGTTGAACCCATACCTTGTCGCGTCCGAGGTCGGACCTCCACATTGCGTCATGGCTTGAACCGTTGACTTTTGTTGACACACTCTCACCCATGCCACCACCTCCGCCGCCGTTCCACATTCTGCGCACCCACTCTGCACCCATATCAGTGCTGAGCTTTACCCCGAATCACCTTCTTGCTGGAGACCAGGACGGTGTCGTCTCCGTCACATCGCTGGCGACACGGCGTACGATCGCATCATGGCACGCGCACGAGGGTGGAGTGCTCGGTGTCCAGGAGTGGGACAGGCAGCTGGTAACGTGCGTGTAGGCAGACACCCTCGCCTTCCAGTTACTTAGTCGACAGCTAACCTTTAGGCAAGGACGAGATAACACGATCAAGTTCTACGGCATACCCACTGACGCGACGGGACCGCCATTGCACTCCTCTATGCCTAGCAACTCGCTCAACTTTTGCCGCATGTCCATCGCCCAGACCGCGGAGGGCGGACTTCTAGCCGTACCCAACCTCACTGACGCAGAATACGTACGTCCACTTGAAGCTCGTGGCTGATGTGCAGGTGGATATCTACTCCCTGCCGTCGCAGAAACGCATCGGGGCAGCTGTGAACTTTGTTCGGCTCCCACCCAAGCCTGAAGGTTCTGAGAACCGATCAGGGCTGGTGATGGGCATTCACATCGCCGTCTTGCAAGGACGATATACCTTGGTGGTGGGGTACGAGGACGGGCGAGTGGAGATCTGGCAGCCTGCGTCTCAAGACGAGGGGGAGGAGTGGAATGGCAAGAAGGGGACAGGATGGGAGCGGAGGTGGGAGGGCAAGCCGCACAACGAGGCTGGTGAGTGTGTCGCAGAATCATGCTGAGAGCAGTCATGGCAATGGTCGTCGACAATGGGTGCACCGCTGCATTCACAGTCAGCGCAGATCATGTCGTTGTTCGAATTGACATTGGCAAGGTATGGTATTGAGTAGGTGTAAGCTGACGTCAGGCGCTGAGGGGAGACGCAGAGCCCATGAAGAAGTACAGCACGAAGAATATCGGTAACGCGGCGCTTGCGGTCAGTGCCGATGGCAAACTGCTGGCCGTTGGAGGGTGGGACGGCAAGTGAGTGCTCTATCGCTGGTTGAACTGACGATAGAACCCGACTGTACTCTGCAGCTACGCTCAAGCCGCTGGGCACTCTCGCATATCATCGCGAGAGCGTACAGGCGCTTGCGTTTGGTACAGAGGACAGAGAGGATGAGAGTGTACTAGAGCTGGGGGAGGATAGCGACTCGGAAGACGACGACGGACCAAGAGGAGGATGGCTAGCCAGCGGTGGGAAGGACAGACGTATAGCATTATGGAGCATCAAGATAGGCGGTATGAATGCATAGAGAAGTAGACTATCGCGGCCGCTGGTGCTCGTACACTGTGATGGCCTCGTCCACCCATGGCATCTGGAACAGGTCGGAGCGGCGCAGGTCCTCCTCGCGCACGCTGCCGCCGTTCGTCCCCGGCGCACCGATCTGGTAGCCCAGCATCTGGTCCAGGTCCCGAGCCTGGGCGGCAAGCCAGTTGTGCATGAATGCGTGCGGTGAGGCACTGTTGTCAGAACGACAGCAAGTCGTGGGACTTACGCAAATGAATCCAGGAAGTCCTTCTTCTGCTTGAGATGCCTGGCAAAGTATGCCAGCTCGCCCACCTTGTCCTCGAGCTTCACGATGTCAGCGCCGGTGCTTCCCTCGAAGTTCTGAACGATTTGCGCCATCTTGCTCTTCAGGGGGTCCTCAATCTCGATGGGGATGTCAAAGCATTGCGGGTGCAGGTTTGCCTCCTTGTCCACCTTGATCTCGTATGGGATCACGATGGGATCAGGATGCGCAAGGTACCGCAAGACGAGCTCCGGAATCTGGTGGAACGCCTTGCTCTCAGCTCCTGGCTCCATGAGCTTCTCCAGGCCTCCGACAGGACGTATTATCGTTCCATCCTCCTTGTCCTGCGCACCGCTGGTCTTCACGAGCTGCCAAACCGCAGTCATAGCTTCCGCACGTGTTCCTTCACGAAGGGCGATGAGGTCGCTCAATGGTGCAAGGATCTTGAAACGTTCGGGGCTGTGGGCGATGTGCAGTACGATGCGACACTTGACGTTCACGTCGCCGCGACGCAGGATCTCAAACCCATCGACAGGCGCCTGGTTGGGCCGCGGTCGCCATTCGACCATGTTGCCCTCGGGGTAGGTTGGCGCCTCGCGGTTGTCAAACTCCACCACAGCCGAGCGGAGGAACGAGGAGAACTTGCGCTTCTGCTTGTCCAGGCGGTTGTTACCGGTCTACTTGTCAGTTGAGACGTCGCGATAACCCACGTCAAGCAGCCTGCCCTCGATCCGCAGAACCCATCCTGCTACGCCCTTGCCAGTATTGACATCGACTCCGTCCTCCTTCTTCTCCTCGCCCTCGGGCTTCACCTCAGCCATAGTGACATCCTCGTCCTTCTTCTCCTCCACCTTCTTCTCAGTGACAACCTCGCCGTCCTCGCCTTTCTCTCCAGTCTGCCATGGCTGGTTGTGCACTGTGTTGCTGAGGAAGATACGGAGAGAACGCTTTATGCGCGTGCTGCGGCCGAGCGCGTCGTTGATCTCAGCCTTCTTGCGCAACAAAGTCCAGTCCAGCTTCTGCTCAATCTTGATGAGCTCAGCAAACGCAGGCGAGTCGGGCACGAGCTTCTCGAGGATATGCGGGGGCGGAAGTGGTGGCCGGGTGTGCTTCCTTTGAGGTGAGCATTCAGTCAACGGATGAAAGCACGTACAGTCTCCGTGAATCGACATCCACCTCAGCCGGCCTCTTGACTCCGGCTGCTGCCGCTGCCGCCGAAGGTGTTGATGGCCCTGCGTGCGGTTGTTGACTCATTGTCGTTGGATGTTATGGATGGACACAAGGTTGGTGATAACAAGGCAACGAAAGGAAGTGGTCAACCGCGTCGAAGGTCGCTCTGTGTGTGTGTTTGGTGTGTGTGTGCCTCAAGCATAGGCCTGCCATATAGGCGCCCGTGCTTAACCCATTCTACATCTACGAAAAGTCCGACTGAGCACCGACCACCGAATTCAACTGCCATCCTCGAACAGGCGCTTGTCAACTCATCCACCCTCAACAGCATGCTCCGTTCTCTCGCGCCGCTGCGCGCTCTGGGCAAGGCCCGCATGGTGCACACGACGGCTGTGCGCTCCGACCAGACGTCCCGCGAGATCACGTCGGACTTCCTCGCCCGCCTCATGAAGCAGTCGCCCTCCAACTCTGCATCCTCCAGCTCCGGTGCCGCAACCTCCCCGCACGACGCCGCGCGCGGCATGATCAACAGCGTTGGAATGGCAGAAAACCCAGACAGCGGTCGTCACAGCTTCTCCACCAAGCAAGTGGGTGTCCTCATGTAGATCGTTACTGACGGAAGATCATCCCACCCCACGTCTTCGAGGAGAAGCACCTCTACCCCGAGGACAAGCCCTTCATCTCTGCACCTCTCCTTGGACCCAACAAGAAGGTCGCCAGGCGTATTGACCCCTTCTACATCCGCAGCCAGGATCCCGTCGACCACGCTATGAACCCGCTCGTGTGCAACGAGTTCATCGAGGCAACCGGGAGGATCAAGTCGCGCGCAAGCACTGGTCTGACATGGCGGTCGCAGCGTCGGGKGGGGAAGATGGTCCGTCGCGCACGCGCCATGGGCGTCATCTCGAAATGGAGCAACAGGCCAAGGCCTGGCGGACTCGGGTACCGGGATGCGACATCGTATCGCCGGAGGTTTGACTAGATCCATGCATATACATATCACATACTACTCGGTGACGCCGAGACTCAGAACCATGCGATCTGCGTCCGAGTCGGTGATCGGTGCACCGGCGGGGAGACCAGCCTCACGCAGCCATGTGTATCCCTCCGCGATGAGAGTATCGGACAACGGGACATCGTGTGCGATCAGGACTCGGATAACGTTGGCCACGTCTGAGATAGCTTGCCTAGAGTCGGGGGTGATTTCCTGTTGTCAGTCAAAGTCATAAGAGCTAGCCGTACGTCGTTGTCGTTCCTGTACACTCCCTCAGCGTCGAAACCTTCTCCACCCTCTCGGCTCTCCTGCTTTGTGCCCAGCGAAACCCAGATGAAGCCGTTCATGCCCAAGATCACGTCAACGCCGGCAGGGCCACAAGGGGGAGGCAGGTGGATGAAGTGGCTCTTCAATCGGCGGACCAATCGTGGAGGGAAGGTGAGGAGCATGCCATTCCGCAGCTTCCCGTACTTGAGCGAACGTGTATGCAAGGACATCGCACCGTCCTGGAAGAAGGCTTGTACCTCTGCGACGAGCAACTTCTCATCAGCTTGACCCACAACAAAACTCACGTCGCCCTCAGCAAGGAACTCGCGCATCTTGAGCGAGTCGGACTCCACTTTACGACGCTGCACACCGCCAGGAAGGTTGACACTGGAGAGCATAAGCACCGCATCCTGTCTTGCATTTGCTTCCACACGCCAACGCTGAGCTCCAACCTCGACAATGCGACCGATGACAAGGTCACCGACTTCTGGTGTGTACCTGGCCTTCAATGGCTTGACGGAGATGAGCTTGTTGACCCGCTGGATCGTGCCCGCAACAGAGGACACTACGTTGTCATCCTCAACATAGGTTCCATGTCCGCTGCAGCGTCAGAATCTGATGGACATGACAACGCACCGCATGTACTCCTTCGCGCTGGTGATCACCTCGCCTGGCGAGACAACAGACCGACCGATGGACAAGCTCGTTCCCTCGCCCAGATCGTCATCGATTTCCATCGCTTGACCGACAGGCGAGTAGGGCTCCTCCTCCACTGGTTCCGGAAAGCGGGACACTTTGAACATGGTAGTAGTGGAAGGCGATGGTTGGGACAGCGGTGTTCTGATGAACGCAACGCGAGCATTTGGCGAAATCTACGCAAAGGTCCCGGATATACCTCGCAGACGGCTCCGGTGACATATTGGGTGGCAAATCGTGGTCTCCAGCCGCAACGTCAACGTGCGGCTACTACCTGTTGTACTTCTCACTCTGTCTCACCCAGTTCAGCGCAATGGCGGCGGAGAAAGCAGAGGCGCCTGATGTTCTCGTACTGGTCTGGGTACACGGGTATGTTCAGGCCTGCAACGAAGCTGATAGCAGGTTCAAGGGCACAGATGTGACCTTCGAAGACTTCCCCGCGCGTGTGTTTATCCCGAAGAGCGCAGCTGATTGCAGGCCTCGTCCGGTTGCTGGAAGAAACACACCCTTCTCTGTCGGTCCAGTCTCACGTGTTCCCAGCCTATGAAACGAAGGGAGAGCTGGTGCGTAATGTCGTTTGTCCTCGCTGATATCAAGAGCGCCGCAACGGAGAACTTCATCGAATGGCTTTCGACAAAGTGTGTACATCTGGAGAATGGCGAGGGGAGTGGTCGCGGAGCTGGGAGCGCTAAGGTCGTTCTGATGGGACACTCGTGGGTACTTGTGGTGAACTGCGCTGACTGGCAGTATGGGTGGTCTACTCATTGCCGACGCAACATCACGCATTGCGGCGACTACCAGGATTGACGACCCTATGTGGCCGAACGTCGTGGCTACCATCGGTAAGTCTACCTCCAGAGATAGTGCTAACGGCAGCGTTCGACACTCCTGTAAGTACCTTGCGCAACGTTACTGACGCTGCGAGTACCTTGGACTTCATCCGGTAAGCAGTCTGGCACCGCAACGCTTACTCTCCAGCACGTCTTCGTTCGTACAGATCGTCTGCTGCCCCTGACCTCAGAAACATCAACTGTCCCAAGCCGCCAACCACTACGAGACAGCGAAAAGCGTTGCTTCAAGCCTTGCCATGATCTCCCCTTTGGCATTGAACTTTGGCTTCGGCAAGGCCAAGGAGGCGAAGGAGAAGGTCAAGGAGGAGGAAAAGCGCGCTGCGGAACAGCCACAAGAAGCGGAGGCGGCGGCAGGATCGCCCTGGTGGAAGGCAAAGAGTGCCATTACCGCCATGGGCGCATTGGCTGTCGGTGCCGCTGCCGCCGGTACAGCATATTATCAGCGCGACACATTTGCATCTGGGTGGCGGTACGGCTACGATCATATGACGTTTGTCAAGAATCTATGGGACGCAGACGCGCTCACAAAGCGGTTGGACACGATCAATCAGTTGTCACAGACACGTAACGTTGTCTTTGCAAAGTAGGCGCACCCTACGGCCGACCTGATAGCAGCTACTACACGCAACTTCCAACGAAGGCTGGCAACGAAAAGCGCACTTTCTCCATTCTCCCTCCCCGCTCCCATCCCCTGATGGACCGGTGGCTGCCAGCGCTCAACACGAAGGCTAGTGACGAGATTTCAGCTCACATGGGCATGTTCAATCCCCGCACAAACGACGGGTTCTACGACCTTGGACTGTCAGTGGCGGGGCTCGTGGCAGGTAGGATAGAGCTGGAAGGTGTCCGGAGGAACAACGCTCAGGCTGGGTTTGACACCCCTGATGCGGTAGAGAAGGAGGACCTGCTAGGAAGCGGTACACAGGCCGACCCCATAGTTGTAGAATAGAGTCATCAGTAGTATGCAGAGGCGACTGCTGTCTGGGGGGGTTGTTATGGGACGGCGAGGGCTGTTGACCTTGCTTGAGTTGCTCCGTGCTTCAGCTTGATGTCAAGGCGCAGCTCGTGAACGAGAGGGGTGCATGCCTATAATGATATCTACTTGTGCGCGTCGTCGAATGCCTGTTGCTCCTCGGCAGAACGGAGACGCTTGGTGAAGTCTGAGACCTTGGTCTTCGCGCGAGGAGGGTACAGGTGGTCCTCGGCCGCGTCTGTAATGATAGGCTTTGCCTCCACAGCAGGGTAGAGTGGCTCGTCGGGAAGTTGGCCTGGAGTCAGCGTCTATGTCTTCTTCAATCAGGAGCGGCCTTGACAGCTCTCCGCCAACGTTGCGCTACCACCGACACCCGAGCCCACGAGTGGGGTTGGGCATCGCTACCAGTGGCGCAACTATTGCCGAGAGTGCTTGTTGTCACGCATGCTCTAACTCACGACGAAGGGCCCGGTCGCGTGTTTGCTTGGCGGTCTCTGCCTTCTCAGTGAGCAAGTAGGCACCGACGACCATTGCGACGACGGTAAGTCCTTGGGTACTGCTGTTAGCTTGGGATCTCGTAGATAGTACCGCGGTATGAGCATCGCCAGGAGACAAGCACCAGTCCAGATCGTCTGCTAATGACTCGGCGGGCGCTAACAGTCGAGAGCGAAGGCTACAGATGACTGCCCATAGCAGAAACATATCGGCATCATCACGTCGACGCGCGGCCACCGAGTATAGGGCATGTCTCCAATTGCAGCCTCGACGCCTTCGCGCAAGGCGATAGCCTCAGTCCGCCTAACAGCTCCCGCTTCCAGAAAGACAGACACTCACAGAACACGCAGCCTCAGGAACTTCTGGAAGCCTGCCCGGTTTCCAGACTTGAGCATGAGACTTGCGCCGGTCAGAGCTCCGACGGTCGCCAAGGAGCCGAGAGGAACAAGAGGCTCGCGCTTGCACTTCTCCCACCCGTGCTTCCAGTACGTGGTCTTGGGCCGGTTGTCGACCTGCATAGGGGTCGTCATGTTGGCTGGTGCTGATGTGTGGGGTACGTTGTGGAGCGTCGAGAGTGAGCTTGAAGTGTGTTGAGCCAAATAGTCGCCGAGATTCGGACGCACCGCGCAGCGGCGACTGAAAAAGTACGAATACGGTGGTTGTCAGGTTGCCCGGCTCCAGATTGCACACGACCACGACCACGCAGACAAGGACAACGACGGCAAGGTGGTCATGAGTGAAGATGCATCAATGCGGTCTATGATGGTGCTGGCGGCTGTTGCCTGTATGGAATGCCATTTTATGCATACGCTTGATGGCGTGGTTTGCACAGCGAGTCGACGCCAGCGATGCTCTCCCGTGCGCCGTGGCGGATGAAATGGCCTTGCAAGCTTGCCATGCTCACTCTCCTTCCCTCCGCTACAGCCTTGTCGACAACAGCAGCAACATCGCGACCTAGCTGGTCGACTTCTGCCGGCTCGAGGGGCTCGTCGCGGAGCAGAGGATCGGCCTTCTCCTCTGGCTTCGCCTCCAGCGGGTGATCCCTCACTGGCCCATCCACATCCCCTTCCTGCAGCCCCTTGGACTTGCCGTAAAACTTGACGAACAGCCTATACGCCTGCTCGCCGACAGCGTCATCCAGCATTTCGTTCAAGTCCACACGCCCCGGGCGGATGAGAGCTGGATCTAACCTGTCAAAGTGGTTGGTAGTCATGAAGATGATCCGCTCTTCGGAGGATGCGACGCCGTCCAGAGAGTTCAGAAGTCCCGAGAATGTGACTGCAGACTTGAATCCATCCTCGCTCGTCTGGACACGGCGGTTGAAAGCAGAGTCCACGTCTTCAAGTAGGATGATTGATCTGTCGGGCACCAGTCCCAGGAGGTGGTTGAGCTTATCGTCGGTCAATCCACGCTCAGCGAGGTTCAGCAAGCAGATGTTGTAGCCCAGTGATCCTGCCAATGCCTGGATAAACGAGGTCTTGCCTGAGCCAGGGGGTCCGTGAAGCATATATCCTCGGCGGTACGGAATCCCTGCTCATCAGCATCACCCCACCGCAATAGACCTACCTCGTTCGGCATACCACTTGCTCCTGGCGAGGAAGGCCTTCAGGTCCGCCTCGATGCGCTCAGCCACACCCTCCGCCAAAACGACACTGCCCATCTCCCTCCGGCGACGAGGCTTGCCAAATGGCCGCCACTCGACACCCCATGCGGTGTACACTACTGTCTTGCCCTCCGTTCCCTGCTCTGCAAGCTCCCGTGCTTCTGCCAGCAACGCAGGGAACACCTCGCGCGACGTAGACAGCCCAGTCAAAGTGAGCGTCTCCCACGGTGTGCCGGAGTGCAGGTCCATGAGCTTCGAGTCGCGCTCTCGTTTGACCTGGAGTCAGCTCTGCTCACTGTACTATTTCGCAGTGACCCCACGTTGGAGTGCTGTCCAAATCACTCACCTGGAACCAATGTCCTCCATAGTTGAAGTAATGAGTTCCCGGTCCGGGAACGAGGTTGAAAATAGCGTCGCTCGCCCCGTTCTCGTGCTGCTTGTAGCTAGTCTCGACGGACAGCTCGTGACTCGGCAGCTGCGACACCTTCCCAGCCAGAGCCCCGCGAATGCCTCGATCTGCGAGAGGTACGGAGTTCGAGTGCGCAGCTTGGGCTGCCATCCATTCGAGGAACCAAGGATATGCTCTGTCCTTTGACGGGATCTCCAACGTGATGAGCATGCGCCGCCGAGCTGCAGACGATGCTATCTTTGAGCCGCGGCGAAGGCCCGTAAGCACAACACCTACTCCCTACAAGTCAGAGTTTGTAGCAGAACCAGACATACCATAAGACCAGCTCCAGCTGAGAAGTACGGACTGAGGGTCAGCGTGGTACTTGGAGCTACTTACTTGTCCGCCATGATCTTGGAAAACCACGACTCCTCTCCTGCCGGAGGCGGGATTGGCTGGTCGACCGGCACCGGCGCAGAAGACGAGGCAGCACCATCGCTCACGACGGGAGGCGTCACCTGTTCAGGCGCTGGTTGCTGTCGGGCTGCAGCAGCCTTTGGAGCCATGCCCGGAATCATGGTGGTTGGTGAGGTTGGATGTTGTGAAAACGCGTCATGTCCAAAATATCTGGTCGGCCGATCTCGGCAATTTAGGACAGCGGCGACAGAAGATTGCTAGACACATCGCGTTCAATGCTGCACTCCCACAATGCATACAAAATGATCTCAGAAACATACACTACTGCGAGAGAAGGAAACGTCGGTATGCTACGTTGTCCGTCTCCTCGACGAAGGGATACCCAAGCTCACTGAGGAAGGCGTTTAGCTCCTCATGGTCGGCAGTGCCGTTGGGCGGAGGCTGCAAGCCTACAAGAACCTTGCCGACGTCTGCGTGTTAGTCCTGCAACGGACATCAGCCTCACCGGCTCCATGATTACGGTAGTGGAACAAAGAGATGTTCCAGTTGGGCTTGAGGTTGGCAAGGAAGCGGCCGAGGGCACCTGGACGCTCCGGGAATTCTGCAGTCAGATATGCCGCTCTTCTGGGACTCACCGAAACGGAAGATGCGCTCGTGCTGGACGGTACTGCGTCCGCCAACCAGGTGTCGGACGTGGCTCTTTGCAAACTCATTGTCGGTCAAGTCGTCGCAAGCGATACCCTGCTTTCCAAGGTCCTCGATGATCTGGGCGACCTCCTTTGCACGCTCAGCGGGGCTGGGACCGCTGGCCGTGGAGCTTGCGCTCTTGAGGTAGAACGAGCAGATAATGTATCCGGCGTCCGCTGACGAGTAGCGGTACGAAAACTCTGTAACCGCTCGTGGCAGCAGGTAGTTGTGGAGCTTGATGAACGAGCCAGGTTGTTCGGGTACCTTGAAGGACATGAGCACCTCCCGGCGCTCACCAATGTCCGCACGCTCCGCAACGAAACGAAGTCGGCCAAAGTTCATGTTGCCTCCAGAGACGACAGCCACAAACTTCTTGCCGCTTCCCTCGAGGCTGTTCTTTGTGATGTATGCCTTGAGACCAGCGAGTGCAAGAGCGCCCGACGGCTCGGGAATCGAACGAGTCTCCTCGAAGACGTCCTTGATGGCCGCACATATCTCATCGTTGTTGGTGATGATGACATCGTCAAGCAGCTCTTGACAAACACGGAAGGGCTCTTCACCAACGATGCGCACGGCGGTGCCGTCGGCGAATGGTCCAACCTCGTCGAGGAGCACTCTGTGGCCAGCCTGGAGCGAGCGGGCCATTGCGTCGCCATCGACTGTCTCCACACCGAACACTTTGACGGCAGGGCCAACAACACGCTTCATGTATGCCGCAACGCCCGCCACGAGGCCCCCGCCTCCTACAGCCGCGAAAACTCCGTCCAATGCACTGGGGTCCGCCATCTGCCTGCAGATCTCCATACCGATCGTGCCCTGGCCTGCCACAACGTACGGGTCGTCGTAAGGCGGAACGAACGTCAAGCCTTCTGCCTTGGCACGGCGGAGACATTCAGCCTTGGCTCCGTCGAAGTCGTTTCCGTGGAGGACAGCAATTCCGCCGAGGCGTCGAACATTGTTGACCTTGATGGAGGGGGTGGAGACAGGCATGACGATCGTGGAAGGAACACCCAGCGCTTTGCCAGAGAGGGCTACGCCTTGCGCATGGTTACCGGCGCTGCAGGTGATTACACCCTTTTGCTTCTCCTCATCGGTCAAGCTTGCCATGAGGTTGTAAGCGCCACGGATCTTGAAAGAGAAGACCGGTTGGAGGTCCTCCCGCTTCAGCCAGATTTCACAGCCCAACCTCTTCGACAGGTTCACCGCATGTGTCAATGGCGTCTCGGTGAGGTTCAATGGTGCACCATACACTTTGGCTGAAAAGTCAGGAAAACTCGGGCTCGGGGCACGCACACATCAGGATCATGCGGAGGTAGTCGGGGACGTCTCCCTTGGGGCTCGACTCCAAGTAGTTCTTAGGCAGCTTGGAGTAGAGATGAGCGGGGATAGCTTCATCTTCAGTGCCATCCTGTGCGTGCTTGGACGACGATGCTGCCAAAGGTGCTGATGACGCGTACTCAAGCGTCGAGCTGTTAGGGGGTGACTTGGCCAGGGGAGAGAGCGAGCCGTTAGTCGCTGGCCTTTGCCTTGCGGGCATTGGAATGCTACAAGTCAGCTACCCCGCATGCAAGCTGTCTTACCTGGTAGCGGCCATGTTGGATACCGGGAACGTTGGGACGAGTACTGGGCCTTTTCAAGCAGAGATACCCACTCGAAAGAAAGTGAGCTCGAGTCAAGCGATCACCTCCCCGCGGGGTAAAGTAGCCCCGGACCTGTTTAAGGGCGATCGGCAGACATTATGGCTTCCCTAATGGGCTTGTTATTCTAACTACAATAACTCATCCGCTATGCTAATCCGGCTGTAACAGCAGCTTGCTATAACACACGTCAATTGATACTGCCGAAATCCCTTCGCACCCAATATTTTCCAGCTGGCTATACTTGACGGCATCGCCGCATCCTTCTTCTTTCTTCTCTGTACTCTCTTTGACCCATATACCCATAAAAAAGGTTAGTCCCACTCCTCAGAACGGTACTTGAGAGCGCGTATGATGATACGATGACGAGACCTACGTGCCCTGCATGCCCTCTTCATCACTCCGCCGCCCCTGCTGGTTGTGATTGTGCTGCCTTTTCCACACTCGTTTTGAGTGTGGTGTTGGTGGTGCGTCGCGCCGGTGGGATCCGGTGGCGGGGACCGGTGTCTAGGGCACGCTAGGCAGGTTGACGATCCCATACTAGTTTGGCGACTTTTTTCTGACGCGCTCTCTACTCCTATTCTTCTGTGGAAATTTCTGTCTGGGTAGATGCTGACTATCTCAGATGCCACCGCCATTGCCAGATGACGCTTCCGATGTTTCCGAAGAAGAAGTCGGCACCGTCCTACTTGCCGTTCCAGATGGACCTGTAGAGGCCGGGGCCGAACTCGACCACACCACGTCCTTCATCGGCGGCTACCCCACATTCCCTGCCCTGCCGGCTGGTCCGAGCGGCACGTCGAAAGGTAGAGCGGCTGCGGCCCCTACCTCGGCACCTGATGTTGTGAACTGCGGTTCATGCCACAAGGCCATGCCGCTGCTTGCACAGGTGTACTGCCCTCTCCCAGACGGCGAGAACGACCGCACTGTCTACGTTTGGGCCTGTGCGAACCCCTCGTGCCGTCGTCGTGAGGGTAGCATCCGAGCATACCGTGCAAGTGTCCGCAACGAGGAATACGTAGCGGACGTTGAGCGCAAGCGTGCCGAGGCCGAGCGCATTGCATTGGAAGAGCGCGAGAAGGCCAGGAAGAACCCATTCAAGATGAACGGCGAGAGTAACGGCACCAGCTTGTTCGGCAGCCCTCAACCTCTCTTCGGCGCTGCGGCGTCCAACCCGTTCGGGGCACCAGCTTCTGAAGCCGCTCCAGTGGCGCAAGCTCCATCTCCCGAGAATTCCGCGACTGCCCCTCTGGCTTCGCTGAAGCTGTCAGAGCCCGTCACATACGGCCCTCCATTGCCTGGATATCAACCTGCCCAGTACATTTCGACCATGGACGAGTACCTCACCATGCCGGAGGTTGAGGATGAGAGCGATGATGAGGATGAAGTGGACGAGAATGTTCCACAAGGCTCCGAGTGGCGCGAAGGTGGCTGGGACAAGCTCGTCGCCAAGGGTGTGGACGACATTTTCGAGCGTTTCGTGCGCCGTCTTCAGAACGCTGAGGACGGTGTTGGCCAGGTGCTCCGGTACGATTTCGACGCTGTGCCCGTGCCATACTCTTCTTCCTCCCCGCTGTTCAAGAAGCTTTTCCCTGGAGCGCCCACCCGTGCCCCATCTAGCGAGGAGGACGAGGTCAACCTTGGCGACTACTACACCACCAAGTCTGTCCCTCCTTGTTCCCGCTGTGGTGCGGAGCGTGTATTTGAGCTGCAGCTTGTGCCCCAGCTCATCAACATCCTTAGGCCTGCTGCTCTCAGCACCACGGGCGAGCCTCCAGCTTCCTCCACCAAGGAACAGACCGAGGCCGAGCGCCAAGCGGAGATTCAACGTCTTGCCAAGGGCGAGGCTCGCGGGGATGACAACGCAGCTGAGATGGAGTGGGGAACGATCATGACCTTTGGGTGCAAGGGTGACTGTGTCGGTGTTACGGAGGAGTGGGTCGGTGTCGAGTGGGAGGCTGTCGCTGCCTAGCGCGCGCGCTTACAGCATGTAACCTGAAGTATGTGTGTAGTTTAACCGTCTGTATCCATGGATTATAATCATGTCTGTTCTGCCTCCTGTAAGCCTCCCGTCCCCACCATGTGACTGACCTGGACCGCGATGCCCACTCGATAGCTGGCGACTACTGCGCGTCGCACTCCATGGCAAGACACTATTTCTCGACGTCGGCTAGATCTCTGGATCGGGTATCTAATGATCGGCGAGTTTGGTTCACCCGACGTTTCTCCCGTCCATTGTCTCACTATCGGTCGCCTATCTATAGCTGCGTGCGACCGCCGCTGACGATGCTGCCCACCCAGCCATCCCCATCCCATCAACCGCAATGCCCAACACACTCCGCATCGCTCTGGCTCAGACCTCGCCACTGAACCCACCTGCAGACTTGACGGCCACATCGGCCAGGCCATTCGCATACGTGGAGACCAACCTCGCCGAAGTGGTGGAGTGGACCGCGAACGCGGCGAAGCAGGGCGCCGACGTTGTCATCTTTCCCGAGTACTGTGTGCAGGGTATCTTTGGCAAGAACTGTCTAGTGAGTCACTGGCTTCTGGACGGTCAGCTAACGTCAGCATGTAAGCTTTGCGTACAATGCTATCTTCGACCAGCTCAAGGCTCTGGCGAAACAGCACAAGATTGCTATCGTCGGTTCCGTCCCTGTTGGGACACCGCATGAATCACTGAAGCTGCCTCCGTTTCCCAACGCTCCGCTCGATAGTAGCGAATGGAAGACATGGTTGGCAGGATACACTGTAGACGAGAACCTCCCGCCCACGATATACAACCAAGCCTTCTTCATCGATGACAGCGGGGAGATGATCGGAACCTACCACAAGCGTAACCTGTGGCATCCGGAGCGGTACGTCAACGCCCCGCTGATCTAACGACAGCGAATGCATGAGCGCGGGGGTGAAGGAGAATGAGGTCTTCCAGACGAAATGGGGCAAGGTGCGGCGTGGGCTGGAGCATCACTGACATCAGGGGGCTCTCATGATCTGCTGGGACATTTCCCACCCTACAGCGGGGCAGACGCTGTCCGACCAGGACGTCGAGATAGTCTTCATGCCCACGTACTGGAGGGCCACTGACTCTGAGCCGTGAGTACGTCGTGGTTCTCTGCTGACTGCAGTTACCTCTCGCGCCACGCCCATGAAGCAGACTACGAGCTGAAGATGGTCAAGAGCTGGTGCTTCGCCCGTGCAGTTGAGACAGAGGCAGTCTGGGCAATGTGCAATGTCGGCGGCGATGAGAAGGACGAGTTCATGGGTGGCTCGGGTGTGTGGCAGCCTCTGCGAGGTCTCATCGATGGCTATGACAGAGCCGAAGTAGGGTTGAAGGTTGTCGAGGTCGACATGGACGTCTTGAAGGACGCCAAGGAGGTGTACAAGATCCGCGAGGACTATTGTAGGATGTACCCTGGCCGTGTGGGGTCGCGCAGTGGTGTGTAGCCATAGTCAAAGTATGAATCAACTCTCGATACTGAAGCAGGTTGGTATCAGTGGAATTAGCAGTTGCTCAGGTCAGTCCACAGCTGGAAGGTAATAATGCACAACATGTCTACTTCTTCTTCCCGCCCTTCGCCTTCGCCCCCTTGGCCCCCTTCGCTCCCTTGCCTTTCGGCTTCCCCCTCTCTCTCCTCATGGGCACCTCACCCCTTTCGCGGGCCTTGTCCGCCTTCTTTGCCCTCCTCCGTGCATCGTGCTCCTTGCCCTTCCGCTTCTCCGCCGGGGTCTCCATACTCCTGCTCTCCTTCTTGGCCTTCTTCTGCTCCTTCTCGCGCTTGGCACGCTGCTCCGCTCTCTTACCAGAGGCGGGAAGCAGAGGTACAACCGGCGCAGACTTGATCTTTACCCCATCCTCGTCCTCGTCTCCAGAGTCTACAGTAGCCACAACTGTGCCCGGGTCAAAGTCCTCCGTAATCGTCACCGTCGCGAGCTGATCATCGTCGCTGAAGGCTTCCTCAATCTCGGCAGGCTTTGTCTCCTCCTCATCATCGTCTTCCTCGTCTGCTGTTAGTGTTGCCATAAGCCACAACTCACCCTCAAGCGCTGGCAGTCCAAGGGCTTGCCTCACGTCTTTGACGTTCTGGGCAGCCCGTTCGCGCAGCTCCTTACGGGCCTTGCGAACCTCCTCCTTGTGTGCCTCCTTGTCCCTGTCCTGCGCACGCTTCTTCCTCGCGTCGATCTTCTGCTTCTTCCTCTTGGAGAAACCAGTGAGGTACTCGCTGCACATTAGGTCTGCCTCACACGAGCTGTGGAGAGCCCCAGCTGTACTCACTGTCGTGCACTGTCGTCGAACTTGATCTCCTCGACCTGCTCCTCACGAGCCTTCTTTGCCCTCTTGATGTACTTTGCTCCCTCCGTCAGGAGGGAGACGTTGGAGCGTTTGAAGCTCATGCTGGTGATGTGGTGGTGGTGGTTGAGGCATCGATCCAGAAATTCAGACTCAGGTGGAGGTCATGATAGCTGTGGCAAAAATCATGACACGTCATTGATATTTGTTGTTGTGATCGGCTGAGAGTTCAAACGCGTCTTGCTCGTCACGACTGTGTATTGCCGGTGCAAGCATGAATGGCACGACCTCTACTTCAGATGAGCCGGAGCCCGCCGAGCAGCAGTGGGGAAGAGGTAGGTGAGATCCAGGTAACCTGCTCATTCAGTGCTCATTTGTGGTGGGACGGACTGGCAAAGCAATGGTCGCAAAAACCGCCGGGCTGAAGAGTTCGTGGCTGAGTCGTACAGAGCTGACCGCAGGCCGACGGACTTGCTGTCTCCTCATATCCTGCGTTCCGTGTCGCACATGAAGGTGGTCAGGATTGTGTCTGGATGCTCTGCCGACTTTGCCATTGTCATTGATAGTGAGTGCGGCAGCTCCTCAGCTGACAAAAGTCTTGGGAACAGCCCACATCTTCGGTAATATCCCTGGCTTGGCTAGGTCCAGTGTTTCCCACGAACAGCCGTTGCACATCTCGCCTGAGCGTATCGGTAACCCTGGCGCAATATGGGTCGACGGTGCAGCTGGGTATGGCAACATCTTCTTGATAGACAACAACGGTGCTGTATGGGGCGCTGGACAGAATACGACAGGCCAGCTCGGATATGTGAGTGCCCAGGGTAGTCGTTACTGATAACAGCCGGCTCTCGAGTACCAGTCCAGACTTGTACCAATTCATGGGCCTTGGGAGGACGACGGAGCACATATAGTGCAAGTGTGCACCGGGATTCTGAGCACCATCTTCCTCTCCAACGTTGGAGACGTATACGCTTCGGGATCCTCAGAGCACGGCCTCCTCGGGAACAACACGACTGGGTACCGGATAATCAAGGGCAACAAAGAAGCTTTCGATATGCAAGCAACCCCAGGTGAGTAGCACGGTACACCGGCGCTGATAATTCAGAACTCGTGCATGGTCTCGAGGGCCAACGGATCACCCAGATCTCAGCGGGCAACTACCACTTCATGGCCCTTTCGGAACAAGGGAAGGTGTTCACATGGGGACTGGGAGATCATGGAGCGCTCGGGCTAGGCAATCGAGATGATGTGTAGGTCCTGGATCTGCATGGCTGACCTAAGATTGGCACCGACTCTAGTCCCAGAGGTGAGGCGAAAGATGATCTAACTGATATCAGTTTGACGGGTCCGAGCTGAGGAAGACTGCAGTACGCGTGCTCTGCGGGCCATCAAGTAAGTCCTGTTGATTGCTCATTCTGACACCAGGTTCCATCACGATAGATGGCAACCACACCATGAACGTTACCGGGAAGTGGAAGCTGGCCGGAGACGGTGAGGCGGCAGTCTGATCCCTGCTGACATCAGGCGGACACGGCAAACCATTCTTATCCTTCAGAAGGCTGCAGGGTATGTTTTGCATGTGACACGTCTGACGTCTAGGCGACAGGGCGGACATCCTCTCTATCGGTGGGGCAGGGTACTTCATTCGGACAGACACACCCTCCAGCGACGGAGACACAATCTACTCTTGGGGCGAGGGCGCGCTGTACGGCGAGTTGGGCTATGGCATACCACATAGTACGAGCTCGCAGAACCCGACACCGATCAAGGCCTTGCGAGACATGGATGTGCTATCGTATGTCGCTGCTCGTCTGCCACTGCTGACCCAAGCGTTGCCGCGGGCTTATGGTCTACCCTCTTCCTTGTCCGGCCCAACGATGCCCTGGCAGAGCTCGATCGGTGGCCGCTGGAAGTCGAGTCGGCAGACATCTGCCTCCGGTGCCACGAAGATCTGCCCGACACCCCCATGCTGGAGTGTGAGCGGTGCGACGAGCCATTTCATCCCATGTGCCTTGATCCGCCAATAACTGAGTGGCCTGAGGGGCAGTGGTTCTGCGATGCGTGTACGTGGGAAAGCTCACAGGCGACGTGGGATTATGTTGTGGAGGAGGACGAACTGGAGTCACCGAAGAAGCGGAAGAAGGAGAAAGGCAGGAGGAAGAGCAGGTTGTCGATGTCGGTTAAGCCTATTACCAGTGCTGAGGCGGAAATCGAGGAATAGCATTGTCATGTCAAGTCATTTTATCTATCTCTTGAGACATCTGAGGGCTGTCGTTCATGAACGGTGGCAGCAGAATCATCGAGTGATTTCTAACCACTGCCTCATGCATATCTAGACAGCCATGCGAACGACATCTATCAAGCCCTTCACCCTCTCCCAGCCTTTCCCGTACGCAAAGAAACACAACCCCTTCAAGAATGTCCAAGGCTTTTCCCCATCCGGCAGCGGGAAGTCGACAGGACGGGGGATACTCGTCCTCACAAGGCTGAACAACCTATCCGTGATCACAGCCTTGGGGTAGCACAAGCCCCTCAGCCCTTCTGGGCCAGCGAATCGCCCATGTCCTGAGGCCTTCACGCCGCCAAAGGGCATATCCTGGTTGAGGTAGAACACGCCAAAGTCGTTAATGGACACCATGCCGCACTGCAGCTTGTTCGCCACGTCGATGCACTGAGCGCGCTTTGCGCCGTACACGCCCCCGCCGAGCCCGAACCGACCGGCGCGGAGCTGCTCCAGGGCTGTGTCGACATCGTCATACGGCACGACCGTCATGACAGGCGCGAAAAGCTCCTCGGTCGCAATCTCCATGTCGAGTGTTACGTCCGTGATTAGGGTGGGGGTGAAGTATGCGCCGTGAGGCCGGTCGGGGTGGGAGTATGCCGTGCCTCCGTGCAAGAGCGATGCGCCGGATTTGGTTGCGGCCTGGATGATCCTCTCGAGGCGAGCGACCGGGGTGTGGGAGATGAGACTGCCCACGTCGACGCCGGGGCGGAGAGCGCGAACACGAGGCAGCATGAGCTTGACGAAGCGGTCCTGCAGAGCGCGGGGAACGAGGAAGAGCTCCACACCGATGCAGTTCTGTCCGGCGGACTGGAAGGCGCCACGCATCCATGTGGACGCGAAGAAGTCGAGGTCCGCGTCGGGGAGGATGAAGGCCGGGTCTTTGCCGCCAAGCTCGATACAGGTGGGTACCATGATCTCCGCGGCGGCAACGGCGACCTTTCGTCCGACGGGCTCGCTTCCAATGAAAGTGATGTGCTTGATGAGTGGGTTGCGTGTCAGCTTCTCGGCCACATTGGGCAGGCAGACGACGAGCTGGCGTCAGATTTAGGACGAAGGTTGGACGAAGGTGGGTGCTTACCTGGACGATGTTGTCGTCAACGCCGCAAGCACGGAGGCACGCCTTCACGCCGCCAATGAACCAGAGGCTGCTCCATGCCACCTGCTCGCTGCACTTGACAACGATAGAGTCACCAGCCATGATCGCGGCGAGAATAGGCGAGAGAGCGTTGTGGAATGAGTAGTTCCACGACACGAGGGCGAGCACGGTACCGAGCGGTTCGTAGTGTACCTGCGGTCAGCTCGGCAAAACAGCAACCCACCTCAGAGACCTTGTGCGCGAGAAGAAGACTCAATGCCCGCGTCTCTGGGCGCAGCACCTTCTCGCCGTTGGCGACCAGCCAGTCGATCTTTGCAAGAGTCGTGAGGATCTCGCCGAAGACAGCATCGACACCTGCAATCAGCCCAGTTTAATATCCGACGTACGCGTCTTGCCCGTATCCCTGCACGCCACGGCCACAATGGTATCCATATCCCGCAGAACCCAGGCTTTGAGGCTACGAAGCACGCTGCAGCGCTTGGCGAAGGAGCTCTTCGCCCACCCCCGCTGCGCCGCATCGGCTACCTCAACCTGCCTGGCAACACCCTCCGCAGGGAGCAGTTCCAGTGTGGAGATGTGCATCGCGGATGATGGGTCATAGCAGGTAAGCACGCGTCCTTCTGCTGCAGCCGGGCGAAGCTCCGCAGGGAGCAAGGACTCATTGCGCTCGTGAGCGAACAGATCCGGGTTGGGGATGATCGGGCCAGTCCAGCTGGGGTTTACCTCCTAAACGTCAGATTGGCACACAGTAGCGCGCACCCCAGGAGCAGGCCATTCAAACTTGACCACACGCCTCGACTCCCGTCTTGTCCTGTAGGAAGTTGAGATCTTGGTCCATACAAGTGGGATGGTCCAGAGGACGGCTATGGTGACCACGGCGAACTCCCATGGTTTCCGGGGCGGGTGATAAGTGGCCTCCCAGATGTCCCCGAGGGTTGTCGTTGCTAGCTGGTCGCGCAGCTGAGCCAGGCTCTGCAGTGCGCCGGCGGGGGCTGTGGTCATGGCAAAGTGTGAGTGGAAGTCGATGTAGAGGCGCGTCAAGAGTCGCGACATCGTGACATCGTCTGACTTCTGCTCAGGCACGGCAACCTCCGCCCGTCCAGCCAGGCGCGTTGTAGGGTGCTGCCTGTGGTGACATGCCATCCACAGATCAAGCTGGCATTGCTTTCGGCTCTGAGCTTCGATAGTCTTGCACACAGACCTGATGTTGTACAGATGGGCATCCTACAGCAATTACTTGATGACATTGTGATGACATTCCCGACCCCAGGGACACAGATCCATAGTGATAGCTCTTCGATCTGCCGCAAGAGGTTGGATGTCAGAAGCTATCAGAGCTATCAGAGCTTGGGCGAAGTCAGATGAGCAACATGTTCTGCAGCGCCATCTCCATCTTGCACAAGACAGCTGTCCAGGGCTCTACTCCTTGATGAAGGCCTTCCACTTGGTCGGGTCAAGAATGCCTGTCTCGTCAAGGCGGCCCACCTCCTCTCCCTAGCCGGTCAGCGCCTCCCACCTCGCTCACTCACCTTGTCAAAGCGAATGATAGTAGGGATGCTTTTGATCCCCCAGTCATGCCTGAAAGAATTTGACGGGTCCTTCCATCTGCTGTCAGCGGTGCCGAGCGGTCCCAAATACTCCTTGAGGCCTCCAACCCATGCGATCAGGCAGCCTATAAGTCAGCGAGAGAACCCCACCCTCTCGTACGAGGCTTGTCAGGCCCGTCGAAGGCGTCCTTCACGAGGCCCTCCACATCGCGGCAGTCCTAGCCGTCAGAAAGCCACGCGCTGCAACCTACAGGGCACCACATTTGCCCATCGACTACGTTCGAATAGAAAATGATGTAGCTCGTCGGCGGGCCCGTCGGGCCACGCAGAGCACTGAACTCGTGAGGGAAGCTAGGGTTAGCAGATGTTGATGGTGCCGCATACGAGGAGGAGATAAGAGGCATGGCTATTGTTTATGAGTGACTGAACGGGTGTAGGAAGTCGAGCACGGCTGTTAAGGTGACCGACATGTAGGCGGAGAGTGGTCGACCTCCACCTGCGCATCGGCAATCTCGGCGGCAGGGCCGATCGGGGTTGTCATCGCATCGACCCAACATGCTAAGCATTTCAGAATAGAAAGTTCAAAACATACGCGATAGAATAGTGGCGGCTCCAGGCTCGAACAGCAGCAACGGCTTTCGTTGGCGGAAGCGACCTCGCTCGGGGCATCGCCAAAGCTCAGAGGCTCATGGCCACATTACTCGTGGCTGGCGTTCAGAGTCCCGTGACGAAGCTGACCACCACCGTACAGACTAAAGCCACAGATCCCCGCAAACGTTCCCGCCCTGCGTCTGAATCGTGCAACTTCCCGCTCTCTCATGCGCGAAATAGCACCAAATGCCCGTCTTCTCACATGCTCCTTAGATCCTGTGCACTACTGAAGCGGCGGACACTATATACCATAACTGAAACGCAGACGGCCACTTACCTCTCAACCATCTCTGTGAAACGCTGACCGTGTACATGTAGTACGCAGTCCTAACGGCAGGTCTGTGTGGACTCGCTCTAGCCACTCACCTTTGACACACACCGGCCGGGCGTACAACTTTCGAGGCGCACTGGCGTCCAAGCGCGTCCTTGACAACCACAAGCTGCTTTAAAGAAGACCAGCTCTGCTTGAAGAGTGAATTCTTGACATTTGACGTATGCTCGACATGTCTGTTGAAAAAGACATCGGCAACATGTCGATTGTGGCGCTTGACATGCGCCCCGACACGCTCGCAGTGGCAGAGGACACAGTCGATGACCGTGAGTAGCGATAAGACAGGTAGCGCTGACAATGTCAGCCCTGCTCAACTCGCAGCCGCTGGAGGTGTACATGTACTATGCTGCCATTGAGCGTGCTCGCGAACGAGATGATCCACGCCCAATCCCTGACTCGCCATGGAACGTGTTGTTCAAGCGCCTAACGGGACGCAAGAGGAGCATTGTGCCGACGCATGAGCCATCCACATCAAGTGCCACCAGCACCAGCCGAAAGCCCAGAGGCCTCGGTGCCCTGATCAAGCGAGTGACTAGCAAGAGGAGACACAGCGATATCAACGACGACGACGAGAAGCAGTTCGTTGCAGCTGGTGAGGGAGGGACCGCCACGGCGTTGGACGGCGCGTTCATGGGCGTCCTCTCACAGCGAGAGCAGGAGTCGGCATACCGCCTCCTCCGCGTTACGAGCTGGCAGGTGGTGTTCTTCCTCATCATGACGGACGTGCTGGGGTGGTACACCGCACCCATGGCCTTCGCACAGCTGGGCTATGGCCCCGGCGTGTTGGTCTACACGTTCTTCTACCTCCTCGCCTTTGCCTCTGGTCAGATCCTCTGGCGAATGTACATGACCATGGACTCTGAGCGATACCCAGTAAAGTGCTACGCGGACCTCGGAGAGCGCACGTACGGCCCTATAGTGCGGCACATCTTCAACGCCCTGCAAAGTCTTCAACTCCTGGTATGCCGATCCGCACGAACTACGCTTATGATAGTTCAACGTCGCAATGCTGATCATCATGGCGGGGCAGGGCCTGGCCGAGATCATCGACTTCAAGTTCTGCTACATCGCCCTCAACGTCTTCTTTGCGATCCTGGGCGCCATCCTCTCGCAGATCAAGACCATCCGCGGCCTTGGCGTCCTCACCTGCATCAACCTCGTCATCAACCTCACCGTCATGGCAACGACCATGGCCGGTGTATCGCTGTTCGACCCGATCCCCTCCCAGTCCGACCACGTCGACCTCAGCGAGCCGCTCATCCGCTCGGGCTGGGTGCCATCCTACACCCATGGGTGGTACCAGCAGGTCTCGGGCGTCCAGCTGGCGGTGTTCTCGTACGGCGGCGCCATGGTGTTCACCGAGTTCATGGCCGAGATGCGCCGCCCTCGCGACTTCTGGAAGGCGGCCCTCGGCGCCCAGTTCCTCTGCTATGCGCTGTACATGCTCTTCGGCATCTTCGTGTACACCCAGTGCGTAGCTCGCCTCAACCTGCGCTAACCACAGACAAGGGCAGTACACGAACATCCTGCCCACCGTCAACATCGACGACATCACCTTCCAGGGAATCACGAACATCCTCGGGCTAGTGTGTATCATCATCATTGCAGTGATGTACTCCCACTTCGGGTGCAAGGTGTTCTACCGCAACGTCCTGCGCGGGTACTTCCGGGCGCCGTCGCTCACTACCGCCCGTTCCAGCCTTTTCTGGAGCGCGACGGTGTGCGTGTACTGGGCGGTGGCATGGGCCATCGGTAGGTTCAAGGTTGTTTGTCGCTGACAGCAGGCTCCGCCATCCCCAATATCACCGACTTGAACACAGTCGTCGGTGCTGCTTGTATCCTCCAGTTCACGTATACGTTCCCGTCCGCACTGCTCCTGGGCCACTGGGTCCAGCTCGACGCCGTACGCGGCGATTGCCCCTGGGAGCCCGGAATCGAGCCATGGACCAACCGCGTCGACTCGTGGCGCGACCTGTCGCGCTGGAAGCGAGGATTCCGGCCGTACTGGTACGCCAAGGCTGCTCTGGTGAGTAGATCAAGCGCCCGATGCTGAGCGTAGATCTGTGTGGTGCTGGGAGCGATCGCGCTGTGCGCATTGGGCATCTACAGCGGTGTCGAGAGTGCGAAAAAGAGCTTCGCCAGTGGGTATACTATTGCGTACTCGTGCCGTGCGCCTGGACAGCCGCGGGACTAGAGGCGGATATTGTACTTGTCAATAATGTTAGTACACGATAGCATGCGATGTGATTGGGCGCATTCGTGGCGTGAGTCACCGCTGCCCCCATAACCCCCTGCACGCAGTACGACCCGCCCCTTTCCTCCTCGCACGTTGTGATGACTTGCATCCGATTTGCAGACGCCCCCGTCCTCTCGCTGCTTGACTACCGCCACCGCACCCCCCGAGCTGCTGCTTTAGGCGCCGTCCTGGCCGGGACGCTTCGAAAGCTGCACGCACGTCAGAACCACTCCGACTACAGGACTCACAATCTCGATCCAGTAGTTGTCAGGGTCGTAGATGAAGGCAATGTGCTGCCATCAGTTTGCTCTATTTCCGGCCCGGAGACGGCCCGCTCACCCTCATCCGGCCCTCCTCGGGGCGCTTCTTGAACTTGACGCCAAGGTCGTCAAAGCGCTTGCACGCGGCCTCAAGGTCGTCGACAGCAATGCAAATGTGGCCAAAGCCGCGCCCGGGCTCAGTGTTGCCATTAGCGTAGCCCTTGAACTCGGGGTCGTTCTCTGTCTGTCAGTTGCGATTCCGGCTTCAACACGCACCAGTGCCGTGGTTGTGGCACAGCTCGAGCACACCCTCGCGCGTAGTGAAGCTGTCGCCCTTGACGTCCTTGCTTGCACCGGCCTTGTCGCCAAAGCCGGAGGGGTAGCCGAGGAAGTAGTTGGTGAAGTCGGAGCCGGAGGACTCGCGGAAGCACTCCATGCCCAGGACCTTCTCGTACCACGGGATGGAGACCTTGGGGTCAGTGATGCGGAACATCGTGTGGTTGAAGATGTAGGACTTGGGGTCGGTCGACATCTTGGCTGCAGTTGCTAGTGTTCGGGCTGTGGGTAGAAGAGCACGAGTACGTGTGAAGAGGAGCATTGAGAGATGAGGTGGAGATGGGCAGGTGGGTGCGAGAGCAGTTGGCGCGGCTGTCGGCAAAGCGCGGTGTTACGTCATGTTATTTTGGCACGATGATTCGATGTTCACCGTGAGGTCTGTTCGACACCAACATTCTGCTTCTAAGAGCAGCGACGAAGAGGATGAAGTGAAGGTCGTACTGGCTTCTGCACAAAGTATGCTGCCTGAAAGTTATGCAGCTGTGTGGACGCTGCGTTGCTTGTCACTGTCTGGGTATATCCTATGCCTTGTGCGGTGATCGCCGAGGGACCGGTTACTCGGCAATGCGATCGAACTTGTTGCCAGCGACTACGACCTCACCTCGACCGGTGTCGAAGCTGTCGAACACTTATCTCCTCTTACTTGGTTCTATCAGTGGCTGACTTTACCGCTTCTATCTCATCCCTGATCTTTCTACAATCCAACAATGCTCGACAGCAAGCAAGCAGAGGCTACACGCGTTGCCGTTCTGGACGTGGTCGCGGCATCGACCAAGAAAACCGAGGGTTCCAACCGTCTGGCTGGCAAGGTCGGTGTCATCACTGGCGTTGGACCCTCAGCTGGCATTGGCACGCACACCGCTCGTCTGTACGCACGCGAGAGTGCTGCCCACTTGTACTTGCTCGACGTCAGCCCCGACCTGCCCACTTTTGCCGCGTCTCTCGCTAAGCAGTACCCAAAGACGAAGGTGAGACTAGACCTTGTTCAAATGAGCTGATCCTAGGTCACCCATGTTGTGGGCGATGCCGCGTCCCCCGAGGTCGTCAAGGCTCTCGTTGACCGTGTGATCTCGGAGGAGAAGCACATCGACTTCTACTTCGCCAACGCCGGCGTATCCCAACTGCGTCCAAAGGATGACGCGAGCGGCACAAAGGCGCTCACCAGTCAAGGCCGCACGGCGCAGGACATTTCAGCCGCCGAATTCATGGAGACGATGCGGATCAACGTCCTCAGGTGAGGAGGTGTTGTGAATATTCTGACTTCAGTGGGTTCCTTGCTATCCAGTATGCTGGGCCGGCGATGGCCCACCTCGCGCCTGGCAAGACCGTTCCCGGGGGCACTATCATCCTCACTGCGTCAGTCGCTGGCCGCCTGGCAAATGCCGGAAGTGTGCCCTACTCGGCGTCGAAGGCTGCTGTCGTGTCCATGGCACAGACGAGCGCATACGAGTTCACGGGCCAGAATGTACGCGTGAACGCTATCTGCCCCGGTCTGATCGAGACCCCCATGACTATGGCACTCTTCGACATGGCGCGCGAGAAGGGAACCATCGGGTCCGTGGGCCAGATCAACCCCCTCCTCCGATACGGACACCCCATCGGTACGCCAGGTCTCGTTCTCGACTGACGGCAGAAATCGCGCAGGCTGCGCTCTGGCTTGCGTCTGACGATGCCAGCTATGTCAACGGGCAGCCCATCCCCGTCGATGGTGGTCTCACTGCGTCTGCGCCCTTCTCGCGCAAGTATGTCAAGAAGGCGAAGCTGTAGTCGTAGTTCGTAGGCGCCGGTTGTTGTTCGTGGACAGCGGAATGGCAGGATGTAGACAGTCGGAAGATAGTCGCTATCTCGGATAATTCGCGGTTCAGTTATTATCCGGACTTTGAATCTCACTCTATTCTATCTCTCCACTATGCGCGCCGTCGTCCAGCGCGTGCTTAACGCGTCCGTCGCGGGTGGGTGATCAGAGTGGTCGTAGCGCTGACTGCAGTGGATGGAAAGACCATCTCGCAGATAGGCAAGGGCCTTATGGTCTTCGTGGGCGTCGAGCGGAGTGCGCAAGCTGCCAAGGACCGAGCTGACGACAGACGATACACCAGACGACGCCCAGTGGATCATCAAGAAAGTCCTGGGCGCGAAACTGTGGGATGCGGATGGCAAGGCGTGGTCTCAGAGCGTGGTGGATCTCGACGCTGAGGTTTTGTGCGGTGCGCGCTTTCGTGGACCAGCTGACATCAGTGTCCCAGTTCACGCTGTTTGCGAACTTCAAGGGTTTGAAGCCAGGTAGGCCAGTTTTGTGTATTGTCGCTGACTGGCAGACTTCCATGAGTCGATGGTGCGTGTGTGCTATGGCCTGGCTGATGTAGTCCACGATACCTGGCAAGGCGATGTACACCTCCTTCCTGGAGCAGATCGGTGCTGCCTACCAGCCGTCAAAGATCAAAGGTGCGTTGAGAATGCAGGATCGTGCTCACGCCAGATGGAGAGTTTGGAGCCATGATGGCTGTGTCGCTTACCAACGATGTGAGCGTCTCGTGGAATTCGCTGATAGCAGGGCCCAGTGACCATCCTCTTCGACTCGAAGGACCGCAAAACACGCAGTGGTGCCCCGTCCGCCGCGGCGTCTGGAGCTAGCACACCAGTGAAGGGGAGTGCGGAGGCACAGGCTATCGCTCGAGCGAAGAACGAGGCCAAGAAGGCCAAGAAGGCAGAGTACGAAGCCAGGAAGGCTGCAGGCGAGATCCCGCTCAAGGGCGCTGGAGCACAAAAGAACGAGGAGGGGGCGTAGCATTGCATTTGTGACTCGGAAGGGAACCTGGGAACATGGCTGACTGCACTGAGGGGGCTGATTAAATGCTCTGGAGTATGCGAGAACCCTCTGTGGAGTGTGCTGACACCGCTGTGATGTGTGCCGGCACCGCTACCAAGGATAAAAGCAGCATCTTGGCTGCTCTCACGACTGACTACTAGTCGCCATCGTCATACTCTGACTCACAAGTTCTGCGCCTCCATCACTCCCAGTTTCGCCTTTCTCATCACTCACTCTCTCACCCCCACCTCTCTCAGACTTACGGCCGACTAAAGCGCCATGTTTGGCAACCGGCACCGACGCTCCGCAGTATATGGTCGCCCCGCGGCGGTCAACATCGGCTACTCCCAGATGGTAGGCGCCGGCAGCAGACCATGGGGAGCACCGATCCCCGGCGCTCGCGTCCCCGGTCCCCGCCCCGGTCCCTCATGGGGGTGGCGAGGAAGGTTTGGCGGTTTAGGACGCCGTGGTGTTCAGCCTGTAATGGTGGTGCGGCGCCGCCATCCGTGTGGCTGCGGCCTTTTCTAGGCATGTCACCGCTTGGTACTGCTGACCTCCAGCTGCGACCGCTTCGCGTTCCGGTTTTGAATGCGGCTCTGTAGTAGCCATGCAGATAGATAGCTTCGATGTAATGTAGCAACCTGTGTGCACTCCGCGATTGCAATATGGAGATGCGAGACAAGGACAAGCCATTGCGTCGCACCGCTCGGGAGGCGTCGATCCCGCCGCACCTACGCCCCTGGGCTCGTCGTTACGTCGTTACTCCGTCCAGTCTGCCATTCAGTGTGTTGTCGGCCAAACATCCCACGCAGCTCTTGGACACATATTTCACCCCCTTCGCTCTCATTACTATTCTCATTCTCGCCTGCATGCTCTCTTTGGTTCTCCAGGCCCTCATCTGAATCTGGCGCTCATAGTGGCACCACAGTGAACATTACCGATTTGGGTGGCAAGCGGAAGCAAATTAGCATAAACAAGCGCGCCTGCTTTTCCTCAACTCCAACTCATTGTCCTCTCACTCTCTCCCATACTGCTTTCGTTCCCTCTCATACTCGACTCCTCCAGCAATGGCGACGACAGACACGCCTGGAGGCATTCCGGAAACCCCCCATCGGCCGTCCAAACCCCACTCGCGACCTCCATCATCCCGCCCGCCGTCGTCCCACCGAAAGTCCCAGTCGAGCTCGGCTCTTTCGTCTATAGCTGATGGCGGACAGCGTACCCCGGCTCAGCGCGCTCGCAAGTCTAGTGCATTGCCTGTTGTGGAGGAAGGAAAGGGATCCGCAACAGACAAGTCGAGCAAGCCCCGGGAGCCGACAGTCGAGGGCGCACAAGATGCTTTGAGAGATGTACGTGGTCTGGGCGTTTTCTGTTCAGTGAAGTGACATCGCTGACATAAAGCTACGAAGTCTGAGAAGCTCGGGAAGGCGTCGCTTATTAGCCTTGCGTGATCTGGAGCGGTTTCTTGTGAACGGCTGCTCGGGCCAGGGACTGTCTGTGAGCGACTTTGTTGCTCAGAAAGGTACGTGGAGTCTTGCGAAGCCCATTACTGACTGCAGCACACGTTGCGCTGCTGTCTTTGCTTGCCCGTCACACAGCTTCTTTGGCCAAGCGGGCGTCTTCGACGACGCTGACAGCTGGGGATGACCTTGCGCGCCATCTAATGCCCGAGATCGACGCGGCGGTGAACATACTGCAGGGGCTGAGTCTAATGAGCCGGTCATGCAAGGAGGAGGTTGGGGAGCGCTGGGCTATGGAGGTAGGGCTGCTGCCCTTGACATGCGCTGATATCGCAGATGTTCACGGATCTGCTGCTGCTACTGCGTACCCAGCCATCAGCCGGACCTCGGCCGACAGTGTACCTCGTGCTCGACCTGCTATTCTGCATTCTCGTCGACTCAGTAGCACATCACAGGACTTTCGAGGACCTCAACGGCTTGGAGGCTGTCACGCGTGTGCTCCGAGGAACAGGCGTGCAGAAGGAGGTTCGGTGAGTCTAGTCGTCGACATGCTCTCTGACAGTACAGAATGAAGTGCTGCGAGTTCCTGTACTTCTACCTCTTGCCCGAAGGGTCGACTACCCTGCCAGACATCTCCAGTTCCGACTTCCCGTCTCGATCTACGTCCATGGTATCGTTAAGCGAACCTTCCATCATGCAGACACCCGACGCCTCAAGTGCGTCTATGATGTCCTCCGCAGATGTCACGGCATCCCGCAGTCGACGAGAATCGCGAACCAACGACTCGGAACTGCCTTTCGTTCCCCAGACTCCACGGAAGCCAGCGAAACCGCTGCTTGGGTTTGCAACTCCTTCGACGTCTCGGCGCAGCGTTTCTGGCTCCACTGGCTCCAACTCAGCAACGCCACTACCTCCCGTCAGAGAGCAGAAGGTCGGAGGTGACGAAGATGGTTCACTCACGCGCCGAGACTCGGCTGCGTGGGCCAAGGCCGAGCGGAATGGATTGGGTAATGTGCGGCGCCGCCTCGAAAGCAATGCAAGCGACTCGAGGTCTCGCTCGAGTTCCGGGTCGTCGGGGTCAAGCACAGTCAAGCCAGGGACGGGTCGCAAGGAGCACAGACACTCGGCGTCGACATCGGCTGTGCCCTCATCGTCGTCGCTCGTCACACCATCACCAAGGACGTCTGCGCCTGCGCCCGCTGCTGCTCACTCGTCGACGAGGCCCAACCTGCCACGAGCAACATCACATCAGTCCGTGAGCCTAGAAGGATCGCTTGCCCGTCGGCCGAGCCGCGCCTCGAAGCCGCCGACGCAGGCCGCTACCCCCGACACGCCGCTGGAGCACGTGCGCATGAGACACTCGCGCACTCAGTCTTCCCTCGCCAACCTGAGCTCCTCCGCTACGACAAACGGTTCCAGCAGTGGCCCTCAACGCTCGCGTGGCTTCCCCTCCGACCTCACGAAGGGTGCTCTGCCATCGGCGCCCTCGCCTGTTCCATTAACCCCGGCCCGTCGGGTGCCATCCGAGACACGCGGAGGCGCGCCTACCAGCACCGTCGATATGACCAAAGAGCGCTCAGTGGCGGAGAAGAAGGCGATTGTGAGTGTTCTGCTTTTGTGTTCTGGAAGGATTATTGCTGACTTTGACAGCTCGGACAGTGGTTGGGCAATGTGGACCAGCTGGTGTCGGGAGTGGAGAAGGAGGGCTTCCTGAGCGGTATGGGGAAGTAGGCTGTGACCTGTGTGTTGCTTGTGACGCGGTTGAGGCAGTTGATGAATTGTAAAGCATGCATGAAGTGGACGGTGTGAGGGAGGTTTCCGTTCTGGGCCACACTGACTGCCTTGCGGAGGGTTCAACCGGCTGGTCCATTGTCTCGCGGCAGATGTGCATCCGCGTCGCGATCGCATTCATGAGGGGTAGTCACGACTGACAAGGGAGGGTCATACGTAAGTCCGACTGCGCACAACGCGCCTCGTCTTTGCTTCAGATCACAGTTTTGTTGATCTTCTGCGGGAATTGTTGACAAAGTAGCCTGTAGTCTACTAGGCGCAGCTGAGGCCTACGACTGCGGCTGGCTTGGCACATGCTCGGCAGAGTGATTCCTGTTTTTCCCGTGACCAGCTACTGCTGCTGCATCGTCTCCCACAGATGACAGACATACCACAACTCTGGCGCTAGAGAGTGACGTCTCTCTCCGGCTGCCAAAGTGTCTCCGACGGCCGCTGCAAGTGCCTGCGGAGCACAGTACGCAGGATGAGGCAGATGTGATTCTGGGTAATCTGACTTGCTCGTAAACAACGCTGCTGGCTGCTATTCGGTTCAGACACCTCCATCCCGCCAGCCCACTATGCGATGCATGTGCGAGCGCGTTCAAGATGCCAGCGTCGAGCACAGCCCGCACAGCCGCCAGGAGACGTGGCATGAGATGCGCCGTGGCTTGCTCGACAGGATCGATATGAGCACGGGTGACCATCCGGCAGGACGACTGGAGATTGTGATTTACAAAGTCAGGAGCATTAGAACTCACTTTGTATTCGAACGAAATGTTACTACACTGGGCCCTTATTCCATCAGGCACGGGGTAATTGCAAAGTCCCGAACGGGTGTGCAAGACCATACTAGGCAACTGGGCCGGCACGTCTTTCTCATCATCATCTCGAGCCACAACGCCATCAAAGACATCGGTATCGGTCCCCCTCCTCCCCCCCTCTCCCTCTCGCCAGGCCTCTGCCGCACACGAGCTGCTCACGACCTGGTCTGCATCACGGACTAGTCGCTCGCTGCGCCGCGTTCTCCGCAGACGCCGCCCATCATGGCACTTTTGCGCTTGGCCGCCGCAGCTGCGGCTGCGCTGGTCATGGGCAGTGTGCCGCTCGCGATGGCGCAAGGCTACAACGGCGCGGGCGGCAACTCGCTCCAGTATCCCACCTACTTCAACTGGTCCCTCCCAGATACATCGGCCATGTTCGACTTCTGGCCCGTCGAGGCAGGCGTGTGGAATGCATCGTTCACCCAGTCCTCGTGGGCATCTTATGTCCCCGGCCAGTCGGGCATGGGCACGTCATCCCACTCTTCCAACTCGTCGAGCTCGCCCTCAGTCATGTTCAACCTGCCCCTAACGGCCTTTTACGTCTACGGCAAGGCGCGCCTCGACTACAGCAACGCCGACAGCGGGGTCTTTCCCCTGTCGCTCATTGTCGATTCGCGCAACCCCACAAACGTGACACCTTCGGATGGGCTGATCTGTTCGGTTGAGAACCTCCTCTGGGGCTTTCACAAGATCCAGCTCACGCTGTACTCGGGCGCCTGGGAGGTCACCGGTATTAGAATGGTGACGGGTGCGAGCTTGACTGTGTGAGTGTGATGCGCGACGCGAGATCGAAATCGGGATCGTGAGCTTAGCTAACATCTCCAGACCTAGTCTCGAGAACGTCACGATGCAGCAGGAGCTCTTTGTCGACCCAGCTAACGGGACGCTCAACGACTTTTACGACTACACCGACGGGTGGACTGCCCAGCAGACGATAGGAGGTGGAGGTGAGTCGGCGGACTTGTTTTGCGATGCGTCGAACAATGGGCCGCTGACATTTGCGGCAGGTGGCCAACGCCCGACAAACTACTCCCATGCTCTGGGGCAGGGAACGGCCTCGACGAACCTCACCATCCCCAGCGGAACGGCATGGGTTGTGTTGTACGGTGCTGTCAGGCCCGACAGCACGGACTTTACTCTTGTGTGGGAGCCATTGCCCCCATTAACAGACAGCGACATGCGTTTTGCCTCGAATAATCCGTGGCAGTCGCCGTCGACATTTTATGTGGCACCGTTACTCCCCGAGGTCAACTACACTCTGCAGATAGTGGGCTCGGACGTGAACAACTCGGTGCTTGCGTTGCATAGCATGGAGTTTTACTTCCAGTCGAGGTGGGTGGTGACGAGCAAGCAATGCTAAACATGCAGGAGGGACAAGAGCAATAGGTCCTACTCGTCTGGCGTGAACAAAGGTGCCATCGCAGGCGGAGTCGTAAGTTTCTCAGCGCATGCCGGCGCTTACACCTCAGGTTGGCGGCGTCGTTGGCGTCGCCCTTATTGCCTTCTTGGTGTGGTTCTTCATCCGACGGAGGAGACGAGAAGGCTCTGCCAAGGGAACGAAGGGGTCGAACTCTACAGACGAGTCGCACTCTGAGCAGCTGGAAATGGACGACATCCCTCCAATAGCTGAGCCGGCGCCGGTCGTCGCTCCAGCCCGTGGTAAGTCTGCCAGAGCGGCCTGCATGCTGACGCCAGCCGAGGATAAGCCTCCAGGAGTATCGCCCACTGGTACAGACGGGGACAACAGGAGGCAGCAGCTGTACATCACTACAGCTACTGACCAGCAAATACCAGCAGGCTCGGTCCCCCTCTCGGCAAATCCCAACAGCTCATCTACCAACTCTGGGTACTCGACGTTCGTAAACTCTGCGTCAGTCCCGGGACAATCCTCCATTCAAACTGGCTCCTCTCGATTGGTTGCATCGAACCCGGATCCAAGCTACACACCACCTTCGACAATGGTTGCCGGATCTTCCTCAGAACCGGTCCACCCCATGGCCGCTGAGCTCAAGCACGGCCCAACACGACGCCAACGGCCTCTGCGCGGGCCCCCAAGGACCAGGCAGGTCGAGCAGGAGACCGACGGCGGGGCGATCGTTGCGGAAGATGTCGAACTCGTTCCCCCAGTGTACAATCCAGAATGGGCGCGTGGTCGGGGAGTTGTTGGTGTCGATGAGCCGTTGTCACCCATCACCACTTCTGGTGCAGGCCTCAATAGCGACAGCCCCTCGCTCTCGCCGACCACACCAGCATCATACACATCAGTGCACACGGGACCGCCGTCAGCGCTCGATGTGAGGCAACGTATGCCACACTCGCTGTCACCGATCGTGCCCCTGAGTGCTGCATCTGAGCCACCACCGCTGCCTCAGGACGCGGGTCCGAACAGTGCTCCCATTCCGGCCCAGGAACATGCGCGCCAGCCGGAGCCCATCGCTCCGATAGGCACAACCCCTGGTCCAGAGGAAGAGGGCCACATCGCTTCCTTGTCCACTGACCAGCAGCATCCATCACCACCACCACCACAGCCATTACCGCCAATCGCGCCTGCCACCGCCGACAATGACGCGATGACGGTGGGCAGTCACCAGAACCCCGCATCCTCCAGTGTCCTTCCATCCACAGAGCACTCGCAGCCGCCGCCATGAAGCATACATTGCAGGCCGTGACGGGATATGGTGGGGGTGCTCACATCGGAGAGCCTTTCTTTTTGGGTTGTATCATACGTTCTTGTAGTATACTATACGAGTCCGCTAGTCTGATCATGGACACATGGGTATCTATCTAGCTTAAGACTCGCGAATCGCGAGTTTGTGGATTTTGGTGTTTCTTATACCTAAGATCTGCATCGCCTTCCAACATGCTCGCACCGATTCCATGCCCCCGACGCGCGGCAGTTATCCCCTGTCGGTCGGATATCGCGCAAGAAGGCACTGAAATAGGTTCGAGATTCACCTGTCAGGCGACTTTGATTGACTTGTGAATTGACTGTCTGCGTCCGTCCTCAAACGCGTCGTAGCCTCGATCCCAGATCCGTCCCTCTCTTCGTCCGAGGCCCCATGCCCCGCGACCCGTACGACTGCCTCCCCCCTCGCCCTCTCCTCGTGGCCGCCTCGTACTCTAGCGTCTAACACAGAAGCTAAGAGAATGCTCGGCAGGCAACACAGCGAATGGCATGCTCCCAAACGCAGACTTGCGGAATTCTCTTACTCGTTTGCGGGACAGACGGGCAAGGTACATGTACCATCCGAGGACCATTATGACGTCATCTTTGCATCAATGGCGCGTGGGATCAACGTTATCGTCTGCTGCTTGGGAGTCAGTCCGTTTCGACGAGATTCGACCGACCCGACCGCCCAGCCCAGGTCTGTCTGTGCATTGCGGACGGATGGGGCAGCTGTGTGACTTTGCTCGCTCGCTCGCACCAGAAATCCACCGCACCGCGTACTCGCGCCAGCCATAGCCGCCGCCGCCGCTCACAGACTTATATAGCCTCATTGTCGTCGTCGCCCGTGTCGCCGCGTCATATTGTATCGCATTCACATTTGCCACTCACACGATGGGACTGTTCACCAAGACCGCAGAGGAGCAGGAGCAGAAGTTCCTTCAGAAGGGTGAGTGGGGCTCCTGGCTGGCTGGATGGATGTGGTCGACTGGCTTGGCTTGGCTCGTGCGAGTCTGGGCTAGTGGCGACGTCGGCGGGGGTGCATGGGTGGCCGGGCGACGCGTCGATCCCTACCAGTCACAGTGACACATACTAATGCGACAGAGGAGAAGGCCGAGGCCGCAAGCGTCAAGACCGCCCTCAAGGACGTCGAGCGTGCCCACAAGGCCGAGCACAAGGCTGCTAAGGCCGAGCATGACATCGCTGAGGTGGGTACTGTTCCCCGACTCCACTGATTCCCAGGACCAGCAGAAAGCCTACCGTCGCGAGGAGAAGCTCGCTGCCGAGATGCAGAAGCTCAAGGCCGACTACGATGCCGCCGTGGCCAAGCGCCAAGGCCTAGACAAGGAACTCGAGGTGAAGAAGCAAGAGACCGAGCGCCTCCGCGGCGAGACCCAGGCTGCCAAGCAGCGTCTAGAGGAGGTGCAGGCCAAGGTGAATTTCTGATCGTGGCTCTAGCTAACGTTAGTACGACCAGAACACTGCCGTGCGCGACGAGCGTCTGCAGGCACTGAGCCCTGGCTCGTCAACCTCGTCGCTTGGGCGTAACCCATCGAAGCGGCAGGTGTCGGGCGCGTCCAACCTCTCTGGCGTGTCGCCCACCCCCTCGCCTGGTCCTGAGAGTGCTGGTGTCGGCGCTGGTGGTGCTGCGCTTGCTGGTGCCGGTGTTGGTGCTGGAGCTGCCGGCCTCGCAGCAGGCCACCACGGAGCCGCGCAGGGCGGCGCTGGTGCGCCAGTGGTGGCACAGGAGTACGCGCAGTCTCCAGTTGCGGCATCACCCAACGCTGCAGGCCTCTCTGCTGCTGGTGGTGTGCCCCAGCACCAGGCGCAACAGTACGCCCAGCAACCCCAGCAGGCTCAGCAGTTTGTCCAGCAGCCTCAGCAGACTCAACAGTTTGCCCAGCCGCAACAAGTCCAGCAACCTATTGCTGTAGCTGGCCAGCAGCCCGTTCACCAGTCCAGCGTTCCGCACGAGCAGGTCCAGCACCAGCACCAGCAGCAAGGGCTCGCTCAGCAACATGGCGTCGCACACCAGCAGCCCGTCCAGCAGTACGCCGACCCGCAGCAACACGCTGTGCACCAGCAGCAGGCCGTTCCTCAGCAACACGCTGTTCCCCAGCAGCAGGCTGCGCCTCAGCAGTTCGCTGCTGCCCAGCCTCAGCACCAGCAAGAGACGGTCGCGCAGCAGAGCGTGCCCCACTCGCAGACCGCCCCTGGACCTCCTCAGACTGAGTACGCTTCTTCTGGGAACGCACAGACTCTACCTGGTGGCTTCCCTCCTCCCCCTCGCCACGGTAGCATCCCGCCCGCGACCGCTGAGCAGGCGGAGATCAATGCCAGCCTGCAGGGAACAGGTGCTCCCCAGCTTCCTCCTCGCTAGAAGAGATACGGTCGATTTGTGTTAATGAGTTTTGATGAATGATACGTTGCGCTCTACTGTTGGCTGTCGATTCTCTTGGCACTCATGCTCCCAATCGTATGCACTAAGAACGGCAGACTGGTACAGCGACAATGCGACGATGCTGATCCTCCGCACGCATCAACAAAGTCGGCGGCGCATAGTTTGTCCGCTGATAGCATCCCATCACGTGACTTCCTGAGATTTCCGCAAGTCTTCGTCTCCGCCACTAAGTACTACCCGACTATACATCACCCCTACCAGCATGGCAGCAGCAAGCTCGCAGACAAAGCGCGCAGGCGGGGAGAAGAGGCGGAAGTCGAAGGGAGCAGCAGTGGATGAGGAGGCTGAGCTCGAAGCGCGCCTGTTCGGCAAGAAGCGCAGGTCATCCAAGAAAGTCGCGGGCTCGGACGACGAGGAGACCGGCATGGGATGGATGCAGGACGATGAGGTGGGTCGAACCTTCGGAGCATGTCTGACAGACAGCTTTTCACAGTTGATGTGCCCCTTACTGGCGACGTGTCTGAGGACGACTTCGACGACCAGCTACCGACCTTCGAGGTGCACGGCGAGCACCGATCATCACCAGAGCCGGAGCCGTCATCCTCGTCCGGCGCGCTATGGGAGGACCCTGCTGATAGTGTTGTCGCTGTGTCGCTGCAGAACAGCAAGAGGCTGAAGAAGCTCGGGAGGGCAAAGCAGCAGGACAAGGTGTCGGGGACGGAGCTACAGGCCAAGCTGCGCGAGCAGTTTGAGCGCATGCACCCCAAGCCGCAGTGGGCATCTCTGCGCGTTGACGCGTCCGCGACACCGATCCAGCGCCTGCTCAACACGACAGCATCGTTCCTCGACTCGAGCGAGAGCCGTGGTCCCCTGCCTCCTGGGTTTATCGACATCCAACGGGTGGAGAACGCCAATGCGCAGAACCCGACCGCGCCGGCCAAGAAGGCTGGGTCGTCCGCTGGTGTCGTCGACTTTGCATGGCACCCATCGCCGCGGATCCCAGTCATGGCAGTTGCTGGAGGCGACAGGCGTGTTCGCCTCTTCAACGTGAGTGTTACGCGAATCCACCACTGACCCCAGATCGACGGCCACACCAACACCCCTCTCCTTACGCTGCATATCCCTTCCCTGCCCCTGGGCAAATCCACCTTCCACCCGTCTGGCTCGTCTCTGTTGCTGACGGGATCACGACCTTTCTACTACACCTACGACCTGGCGGCGCAGACCTGCATCCGCTCCCCGCGCAACCTCTTTGGCTCGGTCGCTACCCCTACATCCCCGCAATCACTGTCGCGAAATGCGTTCTCGCCCAACGGCTCTCTGCTGGCCGTAGCAGGCCGTCGTGGAGCAGTGACGGTACTGGAGTGGGGATCAGGCGGGAGCACAGGTGTCGTCGTGGCAGAACTCAAGTCCGGTCGCGGTGGCTCTGTTGCCGACATGGTGTGGACGGCCGAGGGGGAGCTGTCTGTCCTCGGCGGACGGAACGGCGACGAGGTCGAGGTGTGGGATGTGGGAGAGCGCAAGGTGTCCCGCAAGTGGAGGGACGACGCTGCGTTCGGCGGCATGATCATGCGCCAGGGGTCGGGATACACGGCCCTGGGATCCAGTACTGGTATCGTGAACCTTTACAAGTCAACCGCTGGTGAATCACCAAAGAGCAAGAGCCTGGAGCATCTCACCACTGCGATCACCTCGCTTGCCTTCCACCCGGCTGGGGAGCTGATGGTCTCGGCCAGTACGGCAAAGAACGACGCTCTCAAGCTGTACCACCTTGGCTCTGGGTCGGCGTTTGCAAACTGGCCGACACTCAACACGCCCCTCGGCCACGTCACGCAGGCTGGCTTCTCCGCAGCGGGCGAGTACCTTGCTGCCGGCAACACCCGTGGGCAGGTGTTGTTGTGGAGCTTGAAGCACTACGCAAACTAGATAGAGGCGGGCGGAGACATCATTGTTTCGGGGCTCGTCGGTGTATGCATAGATCTATAACTCGTCTCTGTTCTGCCTGCCGTGTTGCGTGCCCGAGGTGTGCGATGCATAGGCAACCTCGATCACGTAGCCCAGGTGTCCTTTCCGGTGCTGCTGCTGGACCTCGCTGAGGTCGAGACGGAGCACGCCGTCCTCGTAAGTCCACGGGAATTGGATGTCCTCTCCAGCTGTAACGAGCGTAAGCCGGTCGCCCTTCAGGATGGGCAACGGTGCAGAGATGCTGATCTCTTCTGGCAGGTCGCTCGTCGAGATGAGGTACAGCGAGCGGGCCTTCCGTGTGATGTAGAAGTGCGCACCATCCTCGTGCACCTCGGGAAGCAGAGCGAACGGTCGTGTGCCAAAGATAGCCCTGCCATTGATGTCCAGCCACTTGCCAACTTCAATGAGGGGCTCGATCTGCTCCTTGACGAGGCTACCGTCTCCACGGGGGCCGATGTTGAGCAGCAAGTTTCCACCCTTGGCCACGATGTCCACGAGCATGTCCATCACGTCGCTGGCAGTGCGGTACTCGCTCGGAGACGTAGCTGTGCTGTAGCCAAACGAGTTCGGGTCCATGCTCGCGCAAGTCTCCCACTTGTGCGGTTGGACAGTGGCGAACTTGGTCATCTCGGGCGTGTCGTAGTCGCCGCCAATGCCGCACCTGTTGTCGATGGCGACCTGGCGGCCCTCCTTCGCTGCGGAAGCGTACCAGTCCTTGACGAATGCCGACGAGTGGTTGTCCAGCCCAATGTCGCACCACATCAGGTCGCTCTTGTAGTCGTCAGCGAGGATGCGCATCTGAGGAAGCTGCAAGCCCTCGATGTAGTCTCCAACATCAACGAAGCCGTGGTACTCCTCCGGTTCCTGGGTGTATGGGTTGAGCGCCTGTCCACCGGGGAATGACACGCGTCCATGGGGTGCGTACAGAGGGTTGAACCATTCCGGCATGGAGAAGTACGTGCCACGCTTGAGGTGCGGCTGCTCCTTCTCCGCGGCGTCCATTATCTCGCGGAGGAAGTCACGCTTCGGCCCGAGTTTGAGCGAGTTGCGACCACTCGTCTCCTTTGTATCGAAGAGCGCGTAACCGTCATGATGCTTAGTCGTGAAGACAAAGTACTTGGCTCCGGTGTCGGCAACGAACTTGACCCACTCGGACGCGTCGAACTTGTCAGCCGTGAACTGGGGAATGAAGTCGTCATACACCAGGTCCTTGCCGTATGTCTCGAGGTGATGGTTGTACACCGAGCCATCCTTGTCGTCGTCATGTAACCAGAAGTCATACCACTCGGCGTATCGAGTACCATCCGCCCACGCCGGGATGGAGAAGAGACCCCAGTGGATGAAGATACCGTATTTAGCGTCGTCAAACCATCCTGGCGCGGTGTGCTCCTCAATGTCGCTGGTGTCCTCGGTCCACTCGGAGAAGTCATGCACCAACTTGCTGCCCTCCACGGTTACGGGGAAACGGATAGTCACGTCCTTGCGACTCTTTCCGCGGGAGTGCTCCCGCGCCAGCTCGACGACAACCTCCACGTTCTCCCAGTCCTTCGATGAACCGGTTGGCGAGACCAGCACTTCCACAAGTACCTCATCGCCAGGCATAAGACGAGATACGCGCCCAGGAAGCACTGTCTGGAATCCGTGGCCGCTGAGGGACACCTCGAGAGCGTTGGCTACCCAGGCCTTCTCGTTCTCATGCTCAGACACGCTAAGGGGGTTGGCGAGGACCACTTCCACCACCTGCGCCTTCGAATCTCTCCGTGTTCCATCGTGCTCCCATCTCCGGGTGGCACGCACGTAGCTGGGCTTGATCTTGTCGCGCAGGTGGTCTCCTTGGACGACAGGCACATACGACAGAGCAAACACATGCAGGGTATTCCACTTGTTCGGTCCAGGCAGTTGCAGGGAAGCTACTCGCCGCCCCCCAGCGGTATGCGGAATGCCAATCGGGATGTGGAATATGTGCGAAGCGTTGTACACCTTGTTGCCAGCTTGGTCAAACTGGAAAGGCGAGCGGATAGGGCCCTTGTTTGTCGCGTGGTGGCACCACCAGTTCTTGACCTCGAACGAGACATCCTCGGTGCTACCGTCGTCAAAGTGGAGCTTTAGGTGCTCGTGCGTCTCGCCATAAAGGAATCCTACGATCAGCACTACGACTCGAACATACGCGCACCGCCGGGGTCCTCGCCAACGCCGAGGATGCGAAGTGACCGCAGCTCGGTCGGCTCAGCTCCGATTGACAATGTCTGTGAGTCGGCGCGGATGTTGTCTACCGCTCCATCCCAGTCAGGCAGCGCAAAGCGTACGCCGTCATGGACCCACTCGCCTGAAGGCAAGTACTCGATGGGCAAGGTTGAGCCATTACGCATGCCCGTCCCATCCGCCGATCCACCGCGCGAGGTCGCCTTGTTGTTGAGTACACGCGAGATGTCAATCGGCACGCTGGAACCGTGAGCTACCTGCGTTGCGCTCACGGTGAGAGCCAACAGCAATGCTCCTGCCAACGTCGCGATCCGCATCGTGAGTGGAGAAGAGTGCAGATGAAGACGAGAACAGATGCGTGAGCACAACCTGCCGAGAAGTATGCTCAGCGCGTGTACGGGACGTGGAAATTGACCGAAGTGCCGGGGGACGCGATCCTTAGTTACCGGAGGCCGGCCAATTGACTGAAATGATGATGCATGGTGAAGTGAGAGATGCAATGAGGTGCTCTGAGAGAGCTATGGACATTTGAATGAGAGATGCCGGTGCTTCGAACACCGGAAGTGCACTTGCGAAGAGTGCAGGGTAATGTATTATAGAGTATTAGGCCCGCTTTCGAGTTCTTGCAGCACCTTCTCAGCTGTCTGCAGAAACGAGTCGGGCATGCCAGCTAACTGAGCTGCTTTCTGCCACCATCAGTCATGACGTCCACCTTCACTCACGATAGCGTGTGAGTTGTAGTTAATTCCAGGTTTGAGACGATACGAGTAAGCGAACAGGCCGTCCATCTCCTCAACGTCCGTGCACCAGAAGGCCACGCCTGGGCGAACGTTACTGCGATCGAGAGGCGCTACGCCCTTCACGCCGGTGCTCCCAACAGGAGGAGCTGGGACGCCAAGCATATGGGCAAGCTCATGATAATGGGTAGCGAACAACGTCCGGCACTTGATGTTGCTGAGGATGTAGTCCAGAGTTGCGTAGGCAATGCTAATGCCAGCGTGCAGCGTCGTCCCGCGGCCTATCCTGCAGTGTTAGTGGCGTCAACCGAACCCGGCTCACTCGTCCATAATGACCAGCGACCGGGGTGTCGCGTGCTTCAGAATGGCTGCTGTTTCGACCATCTCAAGCATGAAGGTACTTCTGTCACGGAAGAGGTCGTCGCGAGCTCCAATGCGAGAAAATACGCGGTCGATGATGCCGATACGCGCAGAGTCGGCTGGTACGAAACTGCCTGCCTGAGCTAGAATGGCAATTACAGCAGTCTGGCGCAGAAGCGTACTCTTACCGCCTTGGTTTGGGCCCGTGACAACATGAAGGTTTGTGTTGGGCGTCATGTGTGTCGAATTTGGGGTGAACATGCGTGCCGAAGCTTGCAGTCCTGCCTCGACCGAAGGATGCCTTCCGTTGATGATGCTCAGTTCCACCCTGCTGATCAGTACAGCCTCCTCATGCTTCGTACCCGTCGTTCAGCTCTGGCCTGACAAAGCCCCTGTCAACCGCTACTTGAGCAAAACCGATCGTCATGTCGAACTCATCGACGAGTTCGGCGTTCCGCTGGATGGCCGATGAGCGTTCCAAGACTAGCGCCCTCAGGCGATTCAGAGCTCGATGTTGGGCGAGGTCAAGATCCCTGCAAGTCGCATCCATCGCTTCGCCAAGATCGGTCCAAGGCTGGGGTGTGAGCAGTGGGACTGGTTGTGTAACCTACTTTGTACGTCCACGACCTGGTACTCTTGGTCTCACCCGCAAGAGAGAAGTCACCAGAGCGGTCGATCCCACCGAACTCGGTTTTCTTCTTCACCGTGACGGTGAGTGTCCCCCGAGTAGAGCGTGTCAACAGCAGGCTGGGCGCCGCAAAGTCCTCTTGGAGCTTTGTCTGCAGCTTCTCTTGCTTTCTCTCCAGTCGCAGCAAGCGGCGGTGAAGCTCAGTCAACTCGGTCGAAAAGCTAGCAATGTCAGCGGATTCTTCGCACGGTGCTTACTCCGGTCGTAACCAGAAGCGCTCTTTCCTCTTCCGCAATTCCTCCTCCCGTCGAGTTTCGCCCTTAGGTAACGGTGCAGAGGGCTCCTCAATGATACCTAGATCCTCGTCCTCATCGGCTGACTGCGTATTGGGAAGCTTGGACTCATCTATTGCAGCCTCAATCTCCTCAGCCAGATCTTGTAGTGGCGTGAATGCAGCCAGTGCCTCGGACAGGCGCTCGAGTCCCTTGGCCTGTTCCAACGCCTTTTTGCTCGTCCTTTTCCCACTGCTCCCTACCTCGATCTTGATGCGCTCCATGAGACGCTCAACATCGCGCACCCACTTCGCAACATCCCAAACGTCAAACCCGTCTCCACGGCGAGAACGGAAGCGTTGTATGATGCGCATGACGTCGACCATGAGCTTCATTTGGTCACGCAGATCGGTACGCAGAGGGCCACGGTCAACAAAGGCTGATACCAGAGACAGGCGGGAGTTGATAGCTGTCAGGTCTGTTGATGGCGCGCCCAATGTTCGCCGCAACAGACGGTGACCGGAGTCGGTCACGGTTCGCGAGATGACCGACAGCAAAGTGCCCTTCGCACTCAGCGGTGACAGCCACTGCGATGATGATTGACTCGTGTCACCCGGGCGGACACTGTGCCTCACCTCCAGGGCATGCAAGGTAGCTGCGTCGATGTGCATATGATTTGATGGCGATTCGCGGTTAAAGTCCTCAGGTTTCTCGGGCATGGTAGGCATGTTGTCGCGAAGGGCGTATTCGAGGTGATGGTGAAGAATGCGGATAGCTGAACGTTCGAGAGCCAAGGGACTGTACACACCAGTCTTTGTTGGCGTTTCGTCGTCCTCTGTCGGAGTGTCGGTGAACGACAGATGACCGCCAAGGGAGCGCAGAAGGGAGACAACCTCCTTCATCACGGAGTCTGTGTTTTGCACATCGCCGTTCTGCCACAGGTCGCGCCACTTGGCATCAAGAACGATTTCGCGAGGTGCAATACGCGCGAGTTCATCCTCGATATCCTGCGTAGTGGCTTCCTTGGTGAAGAACTCGCCAGTCGAGACGTCGGCATAGGCAAGGTAGATAGGGTATTGTGCGTTGCCGCCTTCCTCATTCTGTCGCAGTGGAACGTCGCCCACAACCATGGCGAGGAGAAACCGGTTCTCGCTGCCCGAGATCCAGGAGTCGTCCACCAGCGTTCCAGGCGTGACGACGCGAGCGACCTTTCTCTCCACTTCGACATTTGGATCCTTGATCTGAAACGGGTCGGACTTCTCTTCCACCAGAACCACCGTGCGGCCAAGGTCTTGCACCAACACTTTCAGGTACTTGTCCAGTTGGTGTATCGGAAAGCCCGTAAAAGGGTGTCTTCCCTGTTTATACTTTTTGGTCGTGAGCTTGATGCCCAGCATGCTGGATACTTCGATGGCAGGCTCGAAGTAGGACTGGACTGTCAGCGAGAAGCCGACCAACTACTCACCTCGTAGAAGTTCCCAACCTGGGTCAATAATATGCAGTCCGGAAAGCGTTTCCAATTCTGCCACACTAGCTTCGACAGCGATGTATCTGGCACCTGCCCGGAAGCTACGGCTTTTGCCCATTCTGCTTCTTCTGCTGCTATGCTGCGGGGTGTTGTTGGCTTTTTCTTACCCTTCTTATCCGCCTGCCTACCTGGACGGTCAGCACTGGCCTCCATGACAACTTACCTATCCGTGACGGCTCGTTTCCACCGGCAGGATCCAGCGGTCCAACAGCAACACCGTCCTCATCGAGCTTGGCTGAGGGTAGCTCCCCCCATGAGACGGTCGTTGACTTCTTCGAGGCCGTCTTGGAGGAGACAGAGCGCCGTTCCACATGATGTGGCACGACAGTCCTTGGCAGAGCGCATGGCTGGTGCGCAATACGACAGCGCAGCTGCAGGGGTGCTCTGCTCGCCCAGCGCAGCGCAGGTGGAGACACGCGACCCAGCATGTCACGCTTCCCTGCTCACACAGAAGCCCCAGAGTCGAAGTCCGGCCTGCTTTCCGGCAAGAATACGCTATGCGCTTCCGAATGAAAAGCTTCTGGCAAGAGGTGATGGGATTCCAATAACCCGATGAGCTGATGGTCGAAAGTCGCGTCGCGGAGGAACACCTCCACTTTCAACAGTTGGTCTCAGGCACGATCGTACATGACCATCAGCAGACACTTAGAATTCACCATCCAACTGTTCGCTTCATCTGTCCATCCAGTGGAGAGCTCATTGCAACTATGGGCTCCTCGTCTGGTCTCACACCGGGCTCCCCAGAGTCTGCTTCATCTCCAACCAACGTCGTGGAGGTGCCAGAGCCGCATTATTCGTTCGAGCCACAGCCGGCCTTCGACTACCACTCCCTGGACGGCAAGGATTTATCTATCTGCATTGACAATGGTGCATCCACGTCCCCGGGGTCCAGCTAACAGTAGGGTCGCATCAATGGCGTGCCGGGTTCTCCACCATGGAGTCTCCTTACATTGTGAGGCCGAATGTCATTGCACGTTATCGTGAGCGGAAGCTCGGTCGCAACACGTTGCTCTTCGGCAACGACATCGAGGTTGATGCCAATTCGCGCTCCAACGGAAGGACAATGTTCGATGGAGATCTACTGGTCCATGGTGACCTTTTGGTGAGCTGCGCTCGCAGCGCTAGCTAACGACAGGAATGCGCACTAGACTATACCTTCCTCACCCTTGGTATCGACTCTAGCCAGATCGAACAGCCTATCGTCATGACAGAGCGTTTGGCAAACCCCGTGTTCACCAGAGCCAGTGCGTCCACATGGATTACGTCCAGCTAACTGTTCAGTGACGTCGGAGATTCTTTTTGAGCTGTACAACGCGCCAGCCGTGACGTACGGTATTGACTCCCTGTTCGCCTTTTCTCGGCATGGAAAGCGTGATGGACTTTCCGTCAGCCTGGGACACAATGCAAGCACAATTGTCCCTGTGGTCGACGGTCGAGGAGTGATATCTCGGGCCAAGAGGTGAGCACCTTCAAAGTTGAAAGTATTGATCAGTGCAGGATTCCCTTCGGTGGCTCTCAGGCGTCCGATCTGATGCTCAAGCTCGCGCAGTTGAAATATCCCTCGTTCCCCCTCAAGGTCACTAATTCTCAGGCTACATTCATGTACCAAGAGACCTGCTACTTCTCATCAGACTACGAATCTGATCTCCGGAGTCTTGAAGACCCGGCTAAGATGGCCGCCATGACGAAAGTGGTGCAGTTCCCGTTTGCACAGCCTGTGAGATATTGCGATTCATCCGGCCGCTGACGTTACAGGATGTCGTGGAGAAGACGGATGAGGAGATTGCTGCCGCCATGGAACGTCGAAAACAGAGTGGAAGAAGACTCCAGGAGATGCAGATCAAGATGCGTGCTGAGAAGGTACGCGCCGTGCTCTCCGTTGCTGACGCCAGCTCGCTGCCAAGGTAGCAGAACTGGACGAGTACAAAGCCCTGCTGGCCGAGCGCACAACGATGAAGAAGGCGGAATTCGCACAGCGCATTATCGACAGCACCCCATTCGAGACCGAAGGCGAGCTGGAGGCATGGATGAAGCGCACCGAGGCAGAGGTCAGACGGAAGCAGCGCCGCGCGATGGGTGAAGAACCGGAGCCTGAGGAGGATCCTACGTTCCCATTGGTGGATCGACCGGACGAGGAGCTCAACGAGGAAGAGCTCAAGGAGAAGAGGAAACAACGGCTCATGAAAGCTGGCTGGGAGGCCCGCGTGAAGATACGAGAGGAGAAGCGGAAGGAGAAGGAGCGCTTGGTTCGTATTCTTGGCGTCAGCTCGCTGACATTCTAGGACGAGATCCAGCGTTTGGAGGATGAGGAACGAGAGAACAGCGTCGAGCAGTGGTCCGCCCGTCTGCGGGCCGAACAGTCCGCAGTGATTGACCGCATGCGTGAACGCAAGAAGCGTCGTGCCCAGCTTGGTGATCGCAAATCCGCCGCGTCACAAAACCGCATGAAGTCCATTGCTACATTGGCGGCAGAGACAAATGGCGGCAAGAAGCGTAAGAAGGGTGAAGACGGTGGGTGCCACGACTTCGTCAGCTGGACACGCTGACGCCTTAGAAAGGGACGATGGTTTCGGTCGCGATGATTCGGACTGGGCCGTGTACCGGGAAATTGTGGGATCATCTTTGGAGTCGCGCTAACAGGTCAGACTGCGGAGGATGACTCCGAGGCCGAGGAAGACGACATCACGACTCTGCAAAGTCTGGAGAGCCGGCTGCTCCAATATGATCCTTCCTTCACAGAAGACGATACCATGGAGGGCCAAGTCCGAACCAAGAATGCGCTGCTGAACTCGTTTGTTCGTGGTGGAACTGCAGGACGGTACGACCCAGAGTCTGTGCAGCAAAGCTACCAGATTCACCTGAACGTGGAGCGCATCCGTGTGCCAGAGACTTGGTTCCAGCCGGCCATGTTCGGTATTGATTCAGCTGGCGTTGGAGAACTGGCTGGCTGGCTGTTGAATGGTTTCGAGGAAGAGGAGAGAAAGCGCCTCATGCAGGTGAGTTTCCAGAGCCCCTTCAGCCACGACCACGTCTAATCAGCAGTGCATCGTGCTGTGCGGCGGATCGACGAAATTGCCAAATCTGGACACCCGGATGCGCAATACCTTGACCCCTCTGCTCCCCTTCCAGACTCCATTCAAGATATACGGTCCAGTTGGAGGCGCAGACGCATCTCTGGAGGCCTGGAGGGGTATGGCAGAATGGTCGTCATCTGAAGCAGGCCGGACTGCGCGTGTGACGAGGGCCGAGTATGACGAGTATGGAGCGGAGTGGCTCAAGGAACATGCGTGGGGTAACGTTGCTCCATAGGGTCACATGCTGCACATGTATCAGTAACACGACTATGACGGTGATGGTGTCCACGCCCTATAAGGTGCTGCTTCAAGACGCAAACTGACAGCAAAGTTTGTGTAACATGGTTGCTGGTTCGTTGCTAGCATCTCAGTCATGGTGAGCTGAAAGAAGCCCGGCGATTTGCTTCCGCAATCGCACACACACTATCCTTCCTGGACGTTGGCCACCCCCCTAGTCTGGCACTTCTCCCACCTCAGCATAGCGCGTTCTTTCCTCATTATACCACCTCTCAGTCTCTCGATGGGATCGGTAGTTTCCACGATGAGTGCCGATCCCTGCGCTGTGGAGAGCGTGGGCAACACGCCTCCAGAAGGACCTCCGACGCCTTCGTACCAGCAAGGAGTGATTGGATCCTCGAACGGAGCCGCTGGACGTGACATTGCTTCTCTGCGCGCAGCAGCATTGAAGTCTGCGGCAAAGAAGAAGGTACAGCATCAGATGCGTCCGGGCTCCTCAGCGGCGGTATCGAACAAGAAGCAGGCTAGGCCAGCACTGACTGACGGATCCGGGGAAGGCAGGGAAGACGGCGAGATCAGTGATGATGACGATTCACGGTCTCCACCCCCCAGGTCCATAGCTGGCCATGTGGCGGGACGAATAGCACAGAGGAATCGTCGACAGACACCTCCGGTGGTGCGCTCGACTGTTGTGACGATAAGTAACGAGAGCGGCGAAGCCTCCGCTTCATCACCCAGCAGCAGTACGTGGAGCTCGCGTTAGGAGCTAACCCTCGCAGTCTCCAAAGAGGAAGAGGCTCAGTATCTCGAGATTCTGCGCAACCTGCTTCTTCATGACGGGATTGCGCCAGAAGTCCTTGTCAGGAAAGGAGCGCCTTCACAGCTGGTCACTCGCGCATGCCAAGAGATTGTGGCGAGCAAGAACCGTCGCCGCGACCTCTGGATGCGACCGCGATCCCCTGTTCTCGACGGGAGTGAGACGCCAACGGCACCGAACAGTGAACGCGGAGGGGCTCTGTCTCGGTCTCCAAGCCCTGATATCGAGGTTGCTGTGAGCTCGGGCCGGCCCCTGAGTCCGTCCTCAGAGAGCAGCAATGAGGACACTGTTGACCGCATGGTTGCCCAACAGCCTCCGCCCAGAATAGTCCCTTCATCAAGCTGGACTCCCCAAGGCGGCAGACCGACACCGTTGATACCTGCACCGTTGACATCTGCGCCTCGCTCAGCTATACATATTGATACATACCGACCTTTATCGCGTCCGCCGGTTCCCCCTCTTCAGGGGATACCTAAGCCCCTCGTTCCTCCTGGACCGGCCCCAAAGTCGCGACAACGGCGGGACATAGACCGGGCGCCTCAAGGTGCACCAGATGTTCTCAACTATGGCGACGACGACAGTAGTAATAGCAGCACCAACACGCCGCCTGCGGAAGCACGGACGGTACCGGATCCCCCAGCCCACGCCCAAGCACACGCAACAGCATCAGGCCCGGACATCTCTGAGACTCGGCGCCGAGTGCTCGAGTCTATGCGTAGACGGAAAAACGCGGCCTCCTCTTCGTCGACGTCAGGGACTCCTACAGTTGCGCAAACCCCACCTCCACAATCGATCGTTGACGAGGCAAGCAAGCTGGAACGTGAGATTCTGGGTTCTACTGCAGAAGTCCCAATGGAAATCGACGACGACGTTGAAGAAGGGGAGATAGAAGAAAAGACGCCGTCTCCGCCGCCGCCTTTGCCAGCGCCAGTGCCAATTCCCGTTTCTCGTTCTCATTCCCGCGGAGTCAAAAGGCCTCTCGCCGAGGACATGATGGACAATCCATCGCGTCCTACCAGTGCACAACGCATGGCCCCGAAGCGCCGAACTTTCGGTGCGCTTCCTCACCAGCGGCCCGGACGTCTTATTGTCTCACTGGACGACAGCGACGAATCAGATAGTAGTGATGACGAGGAGCCCGCTCCTGCCATCCATACACCTATCATCGTGATTCCCCCACCACTCGATAAAGCTACTGCCATCGCTGAGAAGGAGGAGCGTATCAGGCGGTTGAAGGAACAAATCGAGGCCAAACTGGCGTTGCAACGTGCCTCCGCGTCTTCCGCACCCAGTGGGGCTGCCACGCCTACCACTGACAGCCGTGTTGCTGAAGCTACAAAGGCTGCAGCAGGTGTTGGGGGTGTAGGCGTCGCACCAGAGGATGTCGATGCCGCTGTGGAGGCTATCGTGGAGGACGAAGAGGCAGCCAGATTGGAAGGTTGGCGGATGTGGTCTCGGCGTGCTGATCCCAGATTCCAACACACAAACGTCCATCAGCGGTGCGTATGATGAGACACGCCAATCTGGCTATTGCTGATCATCGGTAGAGCCCTCGTCCGCGCGTTCACCCAAAGGTAGACTTTCAGGCAGACAATGCTCACGATAGCACCCCATACGTCAACAGTCGCTTCTGTGAGTTGTTGACACTCCTCGTCTGACCTGAAGCACTTCCAACCCTATCAGCCGCTGTTGCCACATTACCCTCAGTTGGCGGCATCCTCCTCCAAACTTTCTGCAACCCCCGCATCCCCGCATTCTCCGCCACATCCATCAACCGACATGGAGCTTGACTGGGGTTTACTCTCATCCATCATACTGACTCGTCGGCTGCAGGTCGACCCAACAGCCACCATGTGTCGCTCTGAGGCAGCCGGAGGGCGCTGCGCAGATGCTGCCTGCTCGGATGTTCATCTCGTCCGCACAACTCCCACTGGTGCGTGCGACGTCGCGCTGGTGTCACGGGGAGCACTGATTGCAGACGCCGACTTGGTTGCATACCTGTCTCAAGTTTTTGCCTCGCAGTCCTCAAGTAATGATGACTATAAGCCTGATCCAGAGGTGGTAGCAACGGCACTCAAGCTCTCAAGACTGGAGCTGGAGAGAGGGAAGCACACGCTTCCCAGCGATGCCTCGGACACCACAGCTCTGACCATTCTGCTCGATCTAACTGCTCGGCGCTTGCAAGCGAGAGCCAGGTGAGATTACACTTAGCATTTTTCCTCATTTCATTCCTTGATACCCCGGGCATTGGCAGCATGTATGGTGATTTGTTCAAGATGCCGGCAGGTCTGAGTAGCACAGAGACCATCTCCTGAGCGCGAGTATTCATATCCGTCGCTGTCGCGGCGCTCCCAACTTGACACATTCTCAAAATGCCAGCCAACTGACATTCCTTCGCTGCTGCACACTTACCGTACGTGCCGCGGATGTCAATTACTTTACAGCCCTACGTTGCCGTTGCCACGGCATCTTGCAATCCAGATCGTGCGCTGATCATCCGTTATCTCTGGTATGAAGGGTACGTATAGCCTGATTGCGTTATTTGCAGATGCGCTTGCTGTCGTGACGCGCCGACGCTCTGAACGGAGAAACAAGTTCCCAGCCCGATCCGCCGTAGGATTCGGTGCCTGCCGCGGCGAGCCGGCGCAACTTTGAGCAAGATCGTTCTGCCTGATCTGGTTTGGCTGAAGACATCGGTGTGAGTCTCTTGGCGGTGGCTCATCATGGCTCAGAGCTTTTGACTGGATCATGTCGCAAAGCGCGCCACAGGAGGTCAGAATGCACCAGCGCCGTTCACCGGGCGGGTTGTGCTATCCCTTTCTCTGTTCTCAACGGCGTCACAACCAGTCAAACAGAGCATAGACGTGTAGAACAAAAAACTGAATGTATGAGCTTTGCGCACTTCCTTGACTGAGACTTGAGAGCTCACATTCACACCACATAGCGGCCACACAAATGACCCAGTGCTGCGGGCGACGCCCCCGCCACTTTTCCGACAGCCACATTCTTATACCGTTCATGCATGGCCATCGCTAGGCCGCTTGTTGTTCGCTCCGGAAAACACATGGTCATATCTGTTCCTGTCGCCGCATCTGTGCCTGTTGTGATGCGGCGGCGAAGAACGTGGCATGTGCCCTACGTACTACTCATGAGGTCAGCAGCCAGCTGATGAAAATTGCTCTTCTCACTTTGTTCCGCAAAGTGTATTATGTACCCCCATGGAAAGCCGCTGGCCTGCTCTGCTTTCCGTATCCTGCCCAAGAAACCGCAGGCAATCATCATTATAATTGATCACATGTGACATCCTTTTTTTTTTTCTGCCGGTGCAGGGGGGGGKGGGGTCGCAGATGGGGAGGTAGTGACGTGACTACTAACTGCTGCAATCACCGGCCATATCGGCCATGTCCAGCGCGGAGGAGATTGTGAGAACAAAGTAAGGGACTAGGCGGCAGCTGCCCAAGCCCGGTGTCAGCCGGGTGCTGACGTCCAATCGAACTCTATATACGACTGAACTTGCGGTTATCCTCAAATAAGGATGCATCCGAGCTCGGCAGCATCGGAGTGGCCAAGCGCAGCAGGGTCCAACAGCCAAGACCGCGCAGCCTCTTGCGTCTTGTACGCTGTGCAGGTCCCGTGTCGCGCAAGCGAGGCAGGCATAAGCTTCCCTGGCCAGATCGCGCCAGAGATGTCCACACCACACTACTTGCTGCGAGATTTGGTGATTGGACATTCCACGGGTCTGGTGGGTGGGCGTGGGCGGTGTTGGGCAGGCAATTGGACATGGACATGAGCATGAGAGGTCTGGGATTTGCACTTGACTTCTTCAGTCTCTATTTGACACGTCCATGTAGACTATCGGCATTCATGCCTGTGGCTCCTGCGCGCTGAGATCAGGCGTCGAATGTTGGGGTTACTCACCAATGCGCGCCGCGCGCGCGGCCGATGCTACTGGCAGATCCGGCTGGCGCGAAACGGCATGGGTCGAATGAGCGAGTGGAGAGAATAAATCAGGAGGAGAGCAAAAGCGCAAGGCCGCGGCAAAGAAGTGGACGTGGTGGGAACAGGAAAGTACATGCATTTATACAGCAGTTACGTGTCGCTGCCAGCCTGCGGGAACACTGGACGGGCAAGAACCCGGGGCTCATCCTGATGTTACTCGGCTACTCTTCAAGCTCTGTTAGCTCATGATTGTGCTATACGAGACGAGTGCACATGCTGCCAGAACATCAGATATCGATTATGACGTTTTTTTCCTTGCCAAAGTTGTCGCGCCCGCTCTTCCATCCTCATCTCTCCGCAGGAGGTGTGTTCCTCGGTGCCTCCGCTCTGTAGTCGTTGCGTTAGTAACACTGCGAGGATCGTCGTTCGGAAGGGAATTCGGAAGGGCTTCCTTGCCGCCTCTCCTTGTCCTTGACAGCACTCGCACTCCCACCTTCTAGTTTCCCAATGTCAGGCCTGCTGCTTTGTTGCTTCCTGACGTCAATCACTTCCAGCCCGTAGGCATGCATGAGCTCGGCGAGCTGGGCGGTCTGGGCGACTTGGACGGATTAGCCACTCTGACCAACGTCATCCCATAAAGAAATCTACAAAGCGGCATAGCGTGTGGAATGCATCGCCAGTAATGCTCGCGTAGGAAAAGCCCTCAGCTGGGGCTAAGCGAGGTGTTGCTCCCCAGACCCCAAACAAAACCAAACTGCATTGTCATCAGCTGAGTCCCCTCTAGACGTGCTCTTTTGCTGCATTGCATCGCTGGCCGTTCTACCTCAGGAAGGCCTAACAGAGCCCAGGTCGGGCAATACATCCGAGAATAGTTCGTCACAAGAGATCTTTAGTTGCCGTTGCTCGGTGTGACTCTCCCTCTCTCGCGCTTTTCCTCTCCCCTCTACCACTACTTTTCCACCCTTTCCACCCTTCTTTCCTCTTGCCCTCCCCCTCGAGTTCGACCTCTACAATTGCAATGCGGGCAGTCCGAGGCACTGATGTCTGATACCTGCATCGCTCGCTCCATCTGCAAGGTTTGTCATGCAGCGTCACAGATCTCTTGCCAACTCTACAAGTCTGGCTATCTTTGCAACAGCAGGAACGGACGCAAGTAGTTAAAGGTAGCAGTGTACTCCTTTTTCTTCGCCGCAGCGCCGCATAACTGATCATTTCCACAGTCCACATCAACACCCGGGACCAACCTCGCTTACAGCCAACCGTGAGGTGAGTGCTCAATCGAGCTCCCTGCAATATCCGCGTCAAATACCTCATGCCTCGTCAAACTTTGAGAGGCGAACTAGGTCGCTCTATGGGGAAGCACGCGATCCATCAGCCAAAAGTGAAACCGGGGTAGCTGCCGCTCAGTCTACATGCCAACCCAGACAGGCAGCTGGTAAACAAACGCCCACTTTAGCTCGGCCTACAGTTGTGGCTTGCGTACGCAGTGCATACCGATGGACTGGGATGCCCTGCGGACGGCCAGCCAGCCTGCCAGCTTGCCAGCCAGCTGGCTAGTTAGACAGCCAAAGCGGCCATCGTACCCCGGACCTCTGACACCTCTGTTTGCCTGCTTCCCCAACTCCTTGCCAACCCCCCACCCCCCMCCCCCGTCCCTTCACACCTGTTCCTTCGGCAAGCTCCTTTACCCCCCCCCCACAGCCCGGCCATCATAAGTTCTCCGAGGGAAAATATGATGGAACCGCAGCGCAAGGCAATGTTTGACAATGGGCATACATAGTGTTGGAACCCTTGGCATGTCGCTGACAACTGTTGCAGGAAAAATAAATAGGCAAATAGGCTAGTCGCCACTTCGCCTGGGTTCCCCGTCCCCTCCGGCTAGGCTCAGAGCGCGCGGTCCTCAGGGCTCGGTCTCATTGATTCATCTCTCCTCGCTACTGTCTCAGCAAAAAAGCCATCAAGACAAAGTCTGGGGTGGCTGATTGTGTGTTCAGCGCTGTGCTGTTAGCCATCCCGACGCGGACAAGAGCGCAAGTCATACAGTCGTACAACGCCTGGCACAAGGCGGTGCGCCGTGGTCTAGAGGAGAGGCAACCGGTGGCACAATCAGACAACTTCCATCGGCGGTCGGTCAGCGACCCGTCTGCGGCGCTGACGGACCATTCCGTCGTCGACTCACGGGGCCTTCGGACTTGCAAGGCGATAAGCAAAGCCATGCATCCACCAGGTCCATTGCCCGATGCTAGCGCCTTGGCGTCATCCCAGGATCAGGAGAGTCCAGGTGGAGCGCCGCAGCAGGCAGCCGATGACTTGACTCTTCAACATCGTCCTCAAAGGTTGACATACAAGCGGCCGCTGCCTGTCCCACTTCTCAACAACATCACCAACACTCCCCACACCACCACAACAGACTCTTCTCGCTCCGACGGCCAATCCACCCGTCCCAGCACTGCAGAATTGGACTTTCACCGTGCTGGCGAGTCGGGCGAGAGCCATTCTCCTCCTTTTGGCCCTGTAATGCCCAACGACTCGCTCTACAATGACATGCCTCCCATCGAGAGAACAAGGACCAACAGCTCTGTGCGACAACACCACTCTGAAGAATATTCATTTTCTCGCAGCCGCTCTGGCTCGCCATGCTCTGCCCATTCCACCTCCCACACAGAGTCACATGATGCCCAAGCAAGTCGTGGCCATTTGCCAGCACCAGGGCAGCGCCTCCCAGATGGACCTTCATCTGCCGACGACGCAGCCTTTGCCAGCCCATCAGCTGTACCAACAACTGCTGGCCAGTCCCCACCGCGACCTCGGAGGACCAGAGCACTCATGACCCGCCTGCAGGCAGACTCGCTCAACAAGCTTTGGAGCCAGGTGAGTTTGGGTCATAGGCAGCAATCCCAGGATGCTGGACCGGGACAGTCGGCCGAGAGCAGAATTTCTGACTCTGTCTCAGACAATGTTTCCATCCGCCAGTGAGCGAGAGACGTTGGCACAGCACATTGGCCTCACTGCACGGCAGGTTCAGGTGTGGTTTCAGGTACGTCCTCCAGCCTTCGGAACGTTGTTCGGTTGCTGCTCTTGCTATGCCTTCAACATTCCTCCCCTAGTCCCGAATGCTCACTGCATCCCAGAACCAGCGTCAAAAACGCCGACGCGAGCGCGAGTCCGATGAGGCTGTGGCGGCCAGTGCCGCTGCTGCAAACTCTGTAGCACAAACGGCTCGACATCGCCAGCCTGTGTACTCGGATGGGGCTTATTGGCAGCGAGGCCACATCTCAGACGGCCCTGCTGCGTTGTCGCCCAGATGGTCACACAGACATGGAGGAGGACCTCCCGTTCATCATTCCCACTCTTCTCGATATGGTCAGCCTCTGCCAATTTCGTCTGGGATACCATCATCCGCTCCTATGGCAGGTATTCATCACAGTTACCCTCCCGGCATCACAACGAGCCCGCCACGATTTTCGCGTCCGGATGTGCCAGCGCTCGACTACAGGCGACGTGGCAGCATAGAGGAACCTGACGACCTGCATCATTTTGGCAGCCATCTACGGAACCGTCACGAACCGCTCAACCACGAATGGAGAACCGCTCCTTCTTCGGGGAGCGACTATTCCATTGGACCCGAGCGCCCCCACCGCCCCAGAGCCGGAGGAGCATGGCCGTACCGCCACAACACCTTCCCGTGGCCCTCTGCGCCCAGGAGGTCGCCCGAGATCAACAAAGGCAGCACGAGACCCCTCCCCGCGGGAAGATCTCACACATTTGACGAAGCAGACTCGCGGCGCCGAGAGAAGCTTTTGCATTCACCCTCTGCAGTATCACAGTCACTTCACGCCCACGCCTCGGCTCCCTCGACAACATCCCCTCGCCATAGCAACCTGCCGCCCTCGCTTGCTGGTCTGGTTCTTGATCCGACAGTCGATCCGAGGCTGGGCGACCACGTCCACGTTCTCTCCCCTATCAACAGTCTTGCAGCGAGAGACCTCGAGCCCGAATCTCCTACAGCCAGGGCCCAATACCAGCATGATCATTCCCACAGGGCAGATGACCGCGAGGAAAGCAAGGACTTCCGCGAGCGGCCACAGCCTGCCATACCCAGCATTGCACGCCTCCTCAACTAGGCCATAATGTCTACGGATATTCCGAACTGTTCGCTGGCTGCCCAGCAATCACAGGCAGCCTGTCGTCATTATTGTTGATTTTTCGTTCGCCTTTCCACATGACCGGTCCGCGCACAACCATCTGACCGGCTTCCCCCCTGCGCTCTGTATATTAAATAAATCCTCGTCGGTCCACACCTGTCTCGTGTATCATTTGCATGCGGGAGCGAGCTATGCACACAAACCTTCAGCAAGCTGCGCGACTACCACTGTATCTATATTCGCATTAATGCGGAAAAACGCATATGGGCAAGCTGAAGCGTCAAGCCCGTTCCATGCGTGCATTGTTAAGCCCTATACCTCCATGCATTCGAATTTGGCTACAACTTGCAGAGTGCTACTGGGATGTCATATTGTTTGCCAAGTTGAAGCGTGCCGTGGACTGTTACTCTATGCTCTCCCCCGCCGCCACAACCGACCTCGTGGCACGTCGTTGATTACGGAGCGAAACATCGCTAATGTCATTAATGTCATTAATAATGATAAACAGTCCTGCCGAGGTTTAATGTGATCTTGAGACATGCGCAACGGCCGGCAAGGCATCCCTCGCGTCCTTAGCGAGATCTTTCTGCCGACACCGCTTGGACGCACGGTACGGTGTAAGCGTTCTCACGCTAGAGGCGGGCCGGCGCTTGACTTGGACCTACGCCCGCCTGCGGATCCCGTCCCACCACATCCACACATCGTACTTGACCGCGGTCCTCCCCAAACATTCTTCAGACAGTTCATCCTATCTTCCGATGTGGCGGAGACGGGCTGGACCTGTTGCTTCTCCGCGAGTTGGGTAAAGCAGTGGTGACGAGATCAGGGTAATCCCGCCTTATATAGCACGTTCCGGTGCTGTGAACATGACGCTACAAGCATTACAGCCCCTGTGGCGGGCACATGTTATCAACGGAGCTGCAAGCCGTGGCGACCCGGTGGTGAAGCTCCGATGCCATGCGAGCTGCTTGCCTATGGTACAGCACCACTCATAAGCGAATTGGGGGTGGCTCTGCCACTGAGCGGGTTGAATGCACGCCCCATCATGTACGGTGATGGCCTGGCGGGAAAGATGCACAGACGAGAGAATTTCTGCAACGCTGCAAAGTGAGTTTGTATGATGCACAGGTAGCCTACATATGCCATGTGAGTGACTGAGACACCGGCGGAGCAAGTGCGGTGATTCCGGAGTCGCCACTCGGGACGCAGTCCGAAGGTTGCACAACATTCATGGCTATCTATGCCCTAGTCGCCTGGCCCTCCACTCGCCACACCTTGATGACGCCGCTGCGGTCCGCAGACACGATGCAGCTGGAGAACGGTGTTTCGACTGCTGCCAGTGCACAGATCGCGTCATAGTGGGGCCGGAGCGGCTGGCGCTGCTGGCTCGCTGCATGTGATCCGCCTCCACTTGAGCCCGACCGCGCCGGCATCGAATAGTACAGCGCCGGGGTGCCTGACAAATATCGAAATGCGACGTCCTTGTCTCGCTGCGAACCGCAGATGATGAAACCCTCACCACGCACCAAGTCCCAGTATCGAATGACACGATCGTTGCCGGCACTCACTACCCAGCCCGGAGAAGTCGTCTCCGCCGGCACAGAGGCAGCCGGCTGAAGTGAAGAGAACACCGTGCCCACGAGCAGGGCCTGGACGCTGGGAACGTCGGGCTCGCTCGTCGTATTCGGCAAGCCTCGACCGCCAGCCAACTCGGCGATGAGCTCGCTCTTGGTGCTGAGCACATCCGCACTGGTGGGGAGCGCGCGGGGGAAGGGACGCGTGCTGCGGGTTTCGAACGTCTCCACCAGAGTGCCTGTCTCGACGTCGTACGTCTCGATGATCGGCACGTCGTCCGACGCCTCGGGCCGCTCTATGGATGCCAAGACCCACCGTCCCCGCCCTCGGTTGGGGTGCAGCTGAAGTGACGTGATGCCGCCTCGAGCCGCCCAGGACTTGAGCAGGAGCCCAAACCGCAAATCCCACAAGCTCAGCGCGCCTGTGACAGTGCCAACTAGCACCCAGTGTGACGTAGGACAGATGGCGGAGATCGGCCCAAGCTCGAGAGGGTTTTGCAGGCGCGCTGTAAGTGCCATAGTGCGTAGGTCGAGCGTCGCAATCGTACCCGTGCTCGTGACGATCAGTAGGGCCGATTCTGCCGTAAGCTTCGTCTTCTAAGATTAACGCACCGTGTAGATGAGCAATATGCGTAACATGGCCATCCTTCTCATCTGCGCGCCAGGTGCGGATGCACTCAACTGACCGATACTTTGGCGAGCTGGCCGCATTCGTCACGTGCACGCGAATGATGTGCACGCTGCCGTCCTCAGCCGCCGCAGCGAGGCAGTGCGTCTCATCGATGCGGCAGAGCGCAGAGACAGGCGCGTCCATGCGATACGTGAGACGTGGCCGCGCCGCAACTGTACGCTCCAGCCGCGCCGTGTCCCAGATCATGATCGTGCTATCTTGAGAAGCAGATGCGAAGAAGACCTGATCTGGTGATGTCACTAGGGCAGTCACAGCACCAGTATGCTGTGGCAGATGTGCGATCATTGTAGTCGACTGCGGTGTCGATGACTTGACCCGCGGAACCCGTTTCCGATGTCCGGCCACAATCCGGGGACCGAAGTCAAGCAGCGGTTCGCGGTAGTTCTCCAGATCCACCTGCTCTAGATACGCGCGCACTCCCGGGTCAGCACCGTCGTATGTACTGCTATACGGTGCTGTCGATCCAAACGCCGTCGTAGATGGAACCGGAGTACTTCGCCCGGACGCTGTGTCGTCGTGCGCCGAGGTTGTTCCCACAGCCGTCGCGTTGATCATCTTCACGTTCGGCAGTGCCTTGGCCTCCACTTTATGTCGACCTGGCCGAGGGACTACTGAGGCGGCATCCTGGGTAGATGAGAGTGCCGACTCTGATGGACTAGGTTCGACGATTGCCTTATCTACAGGCGAGCGATTTGGCAGCTCCAGGCTGGCAAGACGTTGGCGAAGCTGGTCCACAGGGATGTCACGGCTGCGATTACTGCGGCTAGCAAACGAGGCACGCCTGCTGGGTCCATCTCCTGCCAGATCGGGTCTCAGACGCTTGAGCTCCAGGCGAGCGTCGAGACCGACAGTCGGGGGTTGGACGAAGACAGTCTGCGGAGTGACACCAATGTTGACAAGAGAGATGGACTTGCCAGACGTCAGTTCCGCTTCTGGTGGTGTTTGCGAGCCAGAAGCTTCCCTCCTGCACGTATCAGTACAATATGGACCGCCCAACTTACGCCTTGATTGCGTGCGCCTGCTTGAAGATGAACGTCCGCAAAATACTGATCTTCTTCTCATCCTTGCTCGAGATTCCCTTATCCCGCAACTGCGAGTGCGATTGAAAAGCAGCATCTCGACCGTTACTGGTAGCAAAGGCCGTCAGCGCCGACTTCGCCGTTGTCCTCCCGTGCGATTCTTTCCAAAATCCTGGCGGGGAGTTCTGCAATGCTGCTACTCTAGCAAGCTGCAGAGTTGCCCGCGAGAGCTGACGTCAGCACGCCACAGATTCCGAACAGCTCACCGGTGGCACCAGTGCACCCAAGATGGAATCCTCGTCAAGAGCGACAATGTCGGACCGAAGAGCGGCCCGAACTGTGGGATACAGGATGCACCATACGTCTGATGATGGAAGGTTCCTGGCTGCGGCGGCCACGAATCCCACAGCAGCTTGGCGGATCCAGCTGTCGGGGTGGTAGAGAAACCCGTGGACGACGAAGAACACCTCCCACAATCGCATGCGGGGCAGGAGACCAAGAGACGTCAGACTTGACAACGAAGCAATCACTCGTGCCACCACTGCCTCCTCTGGGTCTGTTGCGCGTCAGTACTGTCACTAAGACCCGCTGCCTACCTGCTAGTGCCTGGAGCATGAGAGGCAGGACATACTCGTCTATGGCGCGGATGCCGATGAATGCACCAACAGCTACGATGCCATCAAAGAAGGCGAGCCGCAGCTGCCAGTCGCGGTCGTTCAGATAGGTCATGATATGACTCAGGACCGTTTCGCTCGACTTTTGGCGGCCAAAGAACAGACACAAATCTGTGATCTCGGCTAGCATGTTTCGCTTGACGTTGCTTGACATGTCGACCAGAAGTGTCGTGGCCTGCTCCTCGACGACAGCCTGGATCTCGGCGAGCATAGAGTCGTATGACGACTCGGCATCTACCGTCCCTGGTGGTTTGCTCGCCTGGCTGAGCTCCAGCATTCCCACCGCAGCATCTGCAATGCGCACTAGCGCCCTAGCGTACGTGGCACGAACAAAGACATCCGAATCCACTGCCAGCCGGCCCATCTGTGGCATGAGATACTCGTGGATGAACGTAGCGTTGTGGCTGGAGATGGAGGTAATTGATTCGACCTGGGTATCAGTTGACGTCGGCCATGGCTGGAAGACACTCACCACTATCACGAGCGTCCTGCATGCCTCAGCCCGGACAATAGCTGCGTCGTCGGAGAGCAGCTCGACAACAAACGGAATGATGCGGTCGACCTTGTCCTCCTCCAAAAGAAACGGACAGAGCTTCAGGAACAGCTGCAGGCCGTGCAATCGCGAACTGGGCGACAGGGCATTTCTGATGGACGAGGTGACAATGTTCAGCAGCAGTAATGCAGGGCCATCTGGGGTCAGCGATATTAGGTGCAGCTACGCACTCTCAGTCACATCCTTGCCCTCGAGGTGGATGCTGATCGAGTCCCACTGCTCCAACATGCGGTCAATCTTGGTGCCTGCAAGGTGGGAGACGCGAGGGAGAAACTCATTCTCGGACGAGTCTGGCAGCTCGGCGAGCTCAGTAACGTAGTCTTGCAGGAATGTGTAGAAGTACTCCGGGAATATGGTACCGCGGTACGTGTTGAGGATGCGGTCGAAGGTGGGGCGCTGATCTGGCTCGCGTGAGAGCATCTGCGCGATCATCGCCTGCTGTCAGCACACTCGGGCCCAAGCTCACCTTGACGTTCTCGTCATCCAAGTTATCCAAAATCCCCTCCAGCCCGAGCGATCCGTTGCGATATGCGTACAGTTCCGCAAGATTGAACACTGTCCGCCCGTCGGTCCACGTCTCGGCTAGTACACAGCCTGCAGAGAAGACGTCCATCTCCTCCGTGACGCGGCTCTTCTCCCATGGCTCTGGTGCGCCTGCGTCTGACGCACGCGAAGCCCCCGCAGCTGCGCGCTCCGCTGCAATCTCCGAGCCTGCCTCGTAGAATCTCTCAGGCGCGATGTAGCATGTCCGTCGTGCGCTCGTGTCGAAGAAGAAGGAGAAGTCGCTAGGGTCGTCGAGGGGGAGGAAGGTTGGCTTGAAGGCGGAGGAGAAGTCCGTCAGCAGGACCGTCAAGTCGGAAGTGATGAGAACGTTGTCGCTCTTGATGTCGCCGTGGGCCACCTGGCGTCAGCATGGCCTGTACAGCGCAGCCCTCACCTTGGCAGTGCGCGCATCGCGCAAGCACGTGAGCAGCTGGAACGCGACCCACTTCTTCTCAATGTCGGTGAGGTATGGCTGAGTACTGAGGTTAGCAATGGCCAAATCATGACCCTACCTTAGCCTGTCGTAGAGGCTTGACCCCACCCATTGCCGGACGAGGTATCCCGCCTTATCAGTCTCGATGAAGCTGGCGTATGTGTTGATATTGGAGATGTGTGCCAGGGCGTCGCGTTCCTCTGCCAGTCAGCCCGCTCTCCACACCCAGTGCCTCCTCGCAAGACAGCAGCGTAGTCCAGCCTGCCTTGCATCTGACCTTCCCTCCTGCAACTCCACTCACGCTTCAGCCGCCGCTGTATGACCCGCAATGTCATATTCGCATCAGGCTTGATAAAGATCTTGAGCACCAACGGCCCATTCTTATGCCGCGCGACGATACTCTTCAAAAACCGCGACGACGACAAGCTGGCATCAGCCCAGCGTCGTGCTATACCCACCTCTTCTCGTACGAGATGTCGCTCCCCAGTTCGGAAACGTACGAGTCCAGCGCCGTCGAGCTGGCGTCAGCAAGAGTACTTTCAGCAAGCGGCTCACGCGCGCGCCATCGACGAGATGTTCCCCATCGTGAGCGTGTGCCCCTCCGTGTGGTGCCGAGGTTGATAGTGATGAAGTGGTGGTTGGTCGAAGTTGGGTAACGAAGGCGAGTGAGGTCAGTGGCAACTTGGGCCCCGCCGGAAGTATATGGCTACATCCGGGAAATCGATCTTCGATAGCGAGCAACGATGTACTATCACTGACGAGGCTGCAGAGGCAGGATTGAGTGCTGCTGATAAGCGTACATCCCTACGCAACGCTGTGTGAATCCGTGGAGCGCAGTCAAGTGGCAAACTGAGAAGCGGTACGAGCTTGCGGCATCAGTATTGGTGGCTCGAGCAGGGTCTGACGCACTGCTTTCGGACGTCATCTTGCGCGTGCGAAGTCATGCATACAGTGGTCATAAGCAGTTTATTGTACAAATCTACAAAGACAATGAGTGGAGCTGAGCTGCAGAGAATCGTGGAACAAATGAGACCGAAATAAGAGTGGAAGACCCTCCATCCGCACCCGGGTGGGAGAAGTTGAAACGAGCGGTGTACGTCAGGGGATGCGGTGACGAGTGCACTTGCAAGTCCCAGTACTTTTGTTTGCCTGGGCTTATGGCATGACGGTGCGTAGTCGTCGGTATGCACTGAGGAAATCCATAGCGTGCGAAGGTGGGGTCGAGGTTGTCGTGTCCGGGAGTCGTCCCGTCTGGGAGAGAGATGAGGCTGGATGTGCCACAGGCGACTACGCCGCCGCCACCGCTGCGGCAGCCGCGATCTGCCCATGCAGCGGGTCCACTACGGTCCGGAGCGAGTTGATGAGAGCCTCAGCTCCGCGCTGGATGCCCCAGACCGACACCTGGCGTATCCGCTTGGCATTGGCGCCCTCTGACGCGACGTGATATGCGAGCGCGGCATAGATCTGCTGCGAGATGGAGGACATCAGGCCAGTTTCAAAGAGAGTCCAGGAGCCGTCAAAATCGCTAAGACTTGCGGCGACCTGGCAGTGAATCGGGACGAGGGTGCGGTTTGCGTTGATGAATGCGACGATTGGGCGGATGAGGGCGTTGTTTGTGACGCTCAGGTCGCCGGTGAAGATAGGCACCGCGGCCTTGAGGTCGCGGAAGCGGAGATCGATGTCAATTGTGAGCAGCCTATTCTCGTCGTAGGGCACAGGGGCGCTCGGTGCGCGCAGGGGCGGACGCGCGAGCCGGTGCTGCCCAGGCAGGAGGTCGGTCGTAGACGCTGCCTCCGCGGCAGCGATAGTGTCCTCGATCTGCGCGGCGGCATTGAGGTGGTCACCCGAGGCGTCGTCCGGCTGCGGGTGCGCGCCAGAGGTGGTGATGGTCGCCACGTTACGGCCAATCTCCTCGAATATCGCCTTAATGTCCACTTCGTCGTCGGGGTGGGGCGGGAATTTGATGTCGAGCACCGCGTCTAGCTTGCCCGAAGTAATCCAGGACACGGGGCCCTCGTTACCCGACGCAAACTGCGCATGCTCGATCGGAAGCCCGTCGATGCGGAAGCGTGCCATGCGCTTGAAAGAGGCGTCGCTGTCGACAGCGTGACGGCCCAGCTTCTGCGGCATGTGCAAGCTAAACAGACAGTTGTCATACTGGCCAGTCATAGCAGCAGCGCTGAGTACATCGTAGAACAGCCAGCGCTTGCGGAAGGGCGCAAAGTCCGCATTGAAGATGGACACGTTGTACGGCTTCTGCCCGCCGGGCTGGTACACGGTGACGAGGAAGTCCTCGACCTTGAACGACTCGAGTTCAAAGTCGCCGGGACGCGTCGGGTGCCGGAAGTCGGCAGGCACGAGCCGCATGGCTGGATCCCACCACACCGAGCGCCGATCGATGACACCGCGCACGCCCTTGACCTTTGCCTTTTCAAGGACACCCTTTCCGTCGAGCCAGCGTTTGAGGCTCAACGTGACCTCGACCTCGTCAAAGTTGATGTCGAACATGGTATAGTTGTCGGCCTCGGCCGCGCGAGGTGGGTTGAGGTACGTCGAGGGCTGTATCGACGAGGTGAGGAATGGTATAGGCGAAGGGGGCGTCGCTGTCGACGCCTTCTGTCGCTTGGACTCGGCTTCGGGGTCCTGCGGCCGGCGAGATATGTACACATTTCTGAAGCAGATGGTGGACGCGCCCCAGCGAGGGACGATGGCGGACTCGAATCTGGTGGTCAGCCAGTGCCTCGGAAGTACGGCTCACATGACAGTCACGCCGGTTTCCGAGGTCAAGTAGTCCGAGATGTAGCGCGCGACATACTCCTGCAGCGAGAGCGAGTTGAGCGTCGCAAAGACGGCAGCCACAAAACTAGTCCTGGCGGTCAGCAAGGAGCTCAAAGTACCGACTCACGTTCCAATCAGGATCCACAAAGCTATTGTTAGCACAACTCGGCCGTGGAAACTCACTGTTACCCACGACGAACCAAGATGCGAACGCACTCAAGTCGTCCGTGTTGAATCTCCGCCAGCCGCGAATAGTAAACCACTTCAGACGGATACGCAAGCGCTGCCACCAGCTGTCCGCCGCACCGAGCAGGTCCTCCTTGGTCGGTCTATGGCCCTTGCTCAGCACCGACGAGCGCGTGATCAGCCGTCTGATGAACGGGCTGTACTCTTGGATGTTGCCAGCCGGGCGGTGTGCCGGGACCTCGCTCTTCTCGCAACGCTCACACGGACCCGAACCGTCTTGCGACGGCGGCGGTGGCTTGTCGCCCTCCCCAGCCTTGGACGAGTTCCACCGGCGTGGGAAGTTGTGCGGAATGGCAGCGCGATGCGAGGGCAGCGGCGCAGCCTCTGCCTGCCTCGTGAAGAAGGCATGAATCGTAAGATACCTCTCCGCCTGTGCTGTGGACCTCCGATGGACGACCGGAGCAGCCACGGCCCGCGACGAGCTTGCGCGAAGCGGGGCCAGCACTGTGGAGCGTGCGATCGCGTGCCGCGCTGCGGCGTGCGCGTGCGCGTACATGATGCGCTGAGAGCTCTGATGAAGAGCCCTTGCGCCTGTGCTTGGTCGTATTGCAGACACGCCCTGTTGAGGAGCTTCGAGCACGAGAGGGCGGCGTCGGAGTCGGCTTGTCGGAAGATTGAAGAGCTTGACTCTGACGTCGATGAAATGCTGCTCCGGTCGGCGTGAGAACATTGCGCGGAGGCGAGGCGGATTGATAAGCTCCGCCGAGAATGACGTGGCGAGGTGGAGGCAGGTTTGCCACCGGTCCAAGATTTCGGAGACCAGACGGACCAGGCGGGATGGATTGACTTCGAGCTGCAACGGAGAGGCGGCTTTGTCATTCACTCCTCCCTCTCAACTCCCATCGCGCGCGCCGTTTCACGATGGAGTACGTCCCCGATCACGCGGGGCAGCAGAGCTACATCCTCTGTGCCGACTGTGGCACTGTCATCGACTCGTCGAACGGCTCTGGCCTGTGTGAGTGGAGGCGCAGACGAGCTCTGCCGTCGTCTTGGTCATCACTAACAGGACAGGTGTTGGATGTCTGCGCAACTCTGTCGACATCACCGAGGGTATCCCCAAGGATGCGGTGATCAACTTTTGCCGTGGGTGCGAGCGCTTCCTCTCCCCGCCGAACACCTGGGTCGCTGCGCAGCCCGAGTCGCGTGAGCTGCTCGCCATCTGCCTCAAGAAGATTGCGCGCCCGCTGCTCAAGGTGCGGCTGATTGACGCGTCCTTTATCTGGACAGAGCCCCACTCGCGCCGCATCAAGATCAAGATTACGATCCAGAAGGAGGTGCTGGCGAACACTGTCCTCCAGCAGACCTTTGTCCTCACGCTCACGGTCCACACCGGCCAGTGCCCCTCGTGTACCCGCCTTGCCGCCAAAAACACCTGGAAGGCATCAGTGCAGGTCCGCCAGAAGGTGACGCACAAGCGTACCTTCCTGTTCCTCGAGCAGCTCATCCTCAAGCACAATGCGCACAAGGACACGAACAGCATCAGCGAGAAGCGCGACGGCCTCGACTTTTTCTACACCGAGCGCAACAACGCCATCAAGATGTGCGATTTCCTCGCCTCTGTCGTCCCCATCCGCGTCAAGTCGTCCGAGCAGCTCATCTCGAACGATACCCACTCCAACACCTCAAACTACAAGTTTACCTACTCGGTCGAAATTGTGCCCATCTGTAAGGACGACCTGGTGTGCATCCCGAAAAGCCTCGCCCGGTCGTGGGGCAACATTGCCCAGCTCACGATCTGCACGCGCATCGGCAACACCATCCACCTCACCGACCCGCAGACCCTCCAGCGCACGGACGTCACCGCGCCCGTGTACTGGCGCCAGCCGTTCGACCCCCTCGCCTCGGTGGGCGAGCTCGTCGAGTTTGTCGTCCTCGACATTGAGCCCGCCGGCGCCCAGCGCGGCAAGTTTATCCTCGCGGACGCGCAGGTCACCCGCACGACTGGCGGCGCGCACCACGACGAGGACACGGGCATGGGCGACGACGGCATCTACCACACGCGCACGCACCTCGGCGCGCTGCTCAACCCGGGAGACACGGTCATGGGCTACGACCTCACCAACGCCAACTTTAACAACGAGGCGTTCGAGGGCCTCGACCCTGGGCGGATACCGAATGTGATCCTGGTGAAGAAGACGTACCCCAACCGCCGGAAGAAGAGCAAGCCCCGCAAGTGGAAGCTCAAGAGTATCGCCAAGGAGGCGGAGGAGGCGGCCGAGCCGGTCGGTGTCGGGCGCGGCGCGCTCGGCCGCCGCGGCGGTGTGGACGCGAAGAACGTCGAGCGCGACTACGAGCTCTTCCTCCGGGATCTGGAGGAGGACAAGGAGATGCGCGCGGCGGTCAACCTCTACCGCGACGATGCGGCCGAGGTCATCGACGAGGACGACGTGGACATGGGTGCGAAGAGCGGGTCGGGCATGCGCGGCGGCAAGCGGCGCGGCGGTGCTGCGGCAGTGGCATCGGGAGGCATGGAGGTTGAGGACGACGGGGTGGCCGCGGACGAGGAGAGCGGTGACGAGGAGGAGGAGGACTTCCCCGAGATTGAGCTGGACGAGCTGCTCGAGAACTTTGAGGAGCTCGACGTGGCTGATGGCGAGGAGGTGCTCTAGCTCTAGACGGTGTAAATTAGACTGCATGCATGCTGCACAGGCGACGGGTGAGTTGGCGATTGGCCTGACAATGGCGACTCGTCTCACAGAATAGTGCAAGCTTCCTCAACTCGGTCGTCTTCTTTCAGTTCTGATTACAAAAAATAGAGCAATTGGACCCCCGACTTCATTGTGTAGGAACGGCGGCATGACATTTGGTTACAGAGAATATATACAGGTCTACGGGGCTACAGAATGGTCATGTATAAAGCAACGCGGGGGCTACTGACAGTCCCCCCAGTCGACCTCCTCCCGAGCCCAAGCCTGCGACTCGACAAACGCCCCAACCTCGCACAGCCCGTGCTCATACATCGGAGACGAGCGACACGCCATATGATCAACCCGCGCGAGCACGTCGCTGCCGTCAGCCCCGCCACGCCAGACTACACTCACTTGATCAGAATCCGGACGTACTTGCTCTTGCCGGACCCTCCCGAGCCCGCGTCACACTCGACCCGCTCGAACGCCCACCGCGCGCCGAAGGGGATCAGGGTGGAGAGGCGGAGGCGTTCGCGCTCGCGCGTGCCTGCGGGGAGGATGATGTTCGTGGGGAGCTTGAAGCGGATCTTGCGGATGCCCATGGCTGTCATGATTTTGATCATTTCGTTGTCGTGGGTGAAGTCCTGGTGTTAGCGGCGAGCGCGAGCGTGAGCGGCAGCGAACGAGCGCGATCGCGATCACGACCACGGCCATTAACAGTCTCTCCATCGTCGTGTCTCAGAGTGCACCCAGCTTCCTCAGCTGTGCCACCCTCCAACCCTGCCGCACTCCAGCCTGCCCTCGCCCCTCGCCCACCGCCACTCACGATGAACATCCGCCTCCCCCCACGCGGGAACGTCGCCTCGTCAGCATCAAGCGTGCGGTTGGTAGTAGTCGCATCGTGCACAGCCGAGTCCGTCACCCGCGCAATCAGCTCGTTAACCCATCCAGCCTGCACGCGTGAGCTAACCCAAGTCCATACCCACGCCCATGATCTTGCCATACCGCTGTCGTCAGCCATCACCTCACTACCTTTCAAAGCACAGCGACTGCTCGACGTTGACGCTCGCTCGCGGACTGGACTCACCCCACCCGCGCCAACACTATACCACCTCTCCACATCCGCCAGATACCCGACGACATCCCACTCCCGCCCAGCAAGGACATTACACCACGGGCTCCACCCACTCCTCGCCGTGTCGAACCCGCACATATCCCCAATATGCACCACGTCCTGCCCCTCGAACGGCGGGTGCGGCTGGATCAGCGCGTTGAGGCGCGCAACCCCGTCGTCGAGGTAGTGCATCAGCCCGGCGCTCTCCGCACTCCCTGGCTCCGGGGTCAGCCGCTCAAACGCAGCGCAGTTGTGCACGTTGAGGGTGTTGTTCCATTCCTGCTGTCAGCCTCAACGGCGGGCTTTAGGTCAACCCACCTCGCCTTCGGGGATGATGAGGTCTACGGTTGGGGGCTGGGCCGGGTCAAAGGCGTCGCCTAGCAGGCCTTGGAGGGCTAGGCTGGCTGTCTCGACGACGCGCTCGCCCCCGGCGGAGCGGATGAAGGTGGTGTTGAGGTCGTACCGGCGGAGGAGGTCGGTGCCGCTGTTCCATGCGCTGGGGTTAGCTCCGGAGGCGGGGACGTCGATGTAGCGTAGGCGGAGAAGCGATGAGAGAGTCGGGGTGAGCGTTGGGGGATAGTTAGGGGATACCCACTTGCGCCTCCCGATGTCAGTCAGCTGGTCGAATGACCACGAGTCAAGAGTCAGATCCGCGCGGTCGAGAAAGGCCAGTTCGCGCTTGTTCCCGCCGGTGCGGTTTGCGATCTTGCCCAGCGTGGTGCGGAGGCGTGCGGCGTGGTTCGACGTCGGGTAGCGGTCTGCGTGGCGGTGGAGCTGGGGTCAGCCCGGGCTGGGTTGGGCAGGAGGTCGTGAGGAGTATTCGATTTGGAGGGATTTCGAGATGGGATGCCGTGTGGAACTGAAGAAAGCATGCGTAGGGTGACAAGTGCAGACCAGAACGCCTGACTATTGACGCGTAGTGCAGCAACGACAGCCAGCGAGCTCTCATAAGTAGTGAAGCTAGCACGGATAGTACGACACTCATCGAGGCCACCGAGCAATCCGTCATCAGACAAAATCACCTGACCAACATCCAGAAACAACACAACCCAAGAGATCCACTCACAACAGTGACCTGATCAACCACACACCCGCTAGGCAAGCTCGGCACCTCCCCGCCCTTGAAGGGCGCATACGGCCCGCTGTTCTTCACCCACTCGTCCCCGTCCCCAAGGACATCGCACACCCACGCGGGGGAGCACGAGGACAGGCCGAGGGCGGCAAAGGAGGCGAGGATAAAGAGGGAGACGGTCATGATCGCGGGGTAGGCGTATAGCGGGGGTGCGCGGCGGCGGGAGTTGCGGCGGCGCGGGAGGGGGAGGGGGAGGGTTGTTGGGGGCGGGAGGGAGTGGTGTGGGTGTGGGTGCGATGGATAGGAGGAACCGGCTGGAGAAGACGACCGGGAGGAGGAGCGCGAGTCCGGATGGGAGGTGTAGGATGGATAAGAGAGGGGATGGGTTGGCCGGGGCTGTTGGGAATGATATACGTTTGGATGTGGACTTGGATGAGACCCGAGACCCCGGCGCGGCGGTGGATGTGACGCCGAACGTGGGAGGAGGGGGCGGGTCTCTTCCGCTGCCATCGTGAGCTAGTGGAGAGGTGAGAGGGAGTAGTGGATGTCGACGCTGCGCGGTTGGAGATGACGAGCTAGCGAAGAGGTCGAATGATAAGCGGATTCCGGACACGCACGTTCTATTTGTGGCCAGGGGGAGGGGACGGTCGACGGGGAATTATGCATGATCTGCGCGAGGGCGATCAGGCCCTGGAGATCTCGTGTCACCGTCTCCGATCTGACCGATCTCCGGCCGGGCACTGCGGACCGACATAGACAATGATAATGACCGTGTGCAGCTAGCTGTATGAGCAGCAGTGAGTGCGGCGGAAGCGTGACATCTGCTCTGGAGTTGCATGCATGTCTGTTAGTAGTGTAAGCCGTACTATGACAGCTGTTCGTTCACCTCACTGTTCTCAACGATTTATGATTGCAGCCTACCGATGCTGCGATGCCACACCAGCGATGCCATGCATTCGGTCGATGCAATCCTTCCAACATGCCAATAGTCTTTCACTTTCCAACAAACCAGGCAATGCCACTCTTCCGGCCTAGATGTCATAATCACCCACCACAACCCCCAACCCCATCCGCTCCGCCTCCGCCAACACAACAGCACTCATAGCCACATCCTGCACCCCCAGCCCGACGCTCTTGAACACGCTCACATCCCCCCCGCCCACCACCCTCTCCCGCCCCCCACTCCCCTCGTCCACCACCTCCCCAATCTCGACCATATCCCCTTCAGGGAACCCGACCAACTCCCCCGCCTCGGCCGCACACGCCTCCCTCGAGTCCACGAGCACGACCCCAGCCCGGCGGATCAGCGCGTCCTCCACCTCCCGCATGTGGTGCTTGAACGAGCCAATGAGGCAGAGGTGGGTCCCGGGCTTCACGTCGGCCGAGGCAAACAGCGGCTGGGTGGAGGACGTCATTGTGCAGATTATGTCCGCGGCGCTGACGGCTGAGGAGAGGTCGAAGTCTGGGGATGAGGTACCGTCGGCGAAAGAGGCAATGCCGAGGGACACGGCGACTGAGGGGAAGGACTCGGCGAGGGAGTCGATCAGCGCGGTGGAGCGGTCGGTCGACTTGCGCGCCACGATGGTGACGGTAGAGATGCTGGGGTAGGTCTTGCAGAAGGCGCGGACGTGGCCGTCGGCCTGGGTGCCCGAGCCGAAGAGGAGGAGCGAGGTGGGCGTGCCGGAGGGGTGGAGTGCCTGGTACGAGAGGACGGAGCCTGTTGTCAGAGTTGGTTCACAACAGAACAGCAGATGCGCTTGGCATTGGTTGATCTGATGGGCCAGACGGTATCGGCATCGCACAGCGCTGCGCGCTATGCTCAGCCTCAGCCTGCCTCGCACTCACCCGCCGCATTCCGCAACGCAGTAATCCTCCTCGAGTTGATCACAGCCCTCACCCGCCCCGTATGCTCATCCATAACCACCGTCGAGCCGGGCAACCCATCTGTGCTGACCTTGGGCACGGACACAATCTTGCACGTCGTCGCGCCAGTGACCCGCGCAGGCATGAAGAGCATAGTCGAGTCGGGGGAGGTGAGCGCGTGCCGCAGGGGGAGCTGGAGCTTCTTGATCCCGTTGGCTGGGGTTAGTGCTGGTGTGAGTAGGACGCACCCTCCTCGGCGTCGGGTTGGGTCGAGTACGCGGCGAAGACGGCGCGCTGGGACGAGATGGCGAGGGACTGGTCGAGGGTGTTGATTACTTTGTCGACGTCGCGGGCGGTCAGGATGCGGAGGGAGGGGTCGGACATGGCGCAGAAGTCGGGGGACGGAGGAAAGAGGGGGAGAGGGAGATGAAGAAAGTCAAGAGAAAAGTCAAGAGCAAAGTCAGTGCAGAGACAAGAACAAAGTCAAGAGCAGTTGGTTGCTTGATACGACGGCGTCGAGATACACCGACGAGCGCGACGAGTAGTGTCGTATCGGCTTGCTTGCCCGCCTCCACCCGGCCGATCCGCAGCTAAGCGCTGAGTACAAGTGGGCAGCAGATATCACCGAGATCCGAGATTTCCCCGAGGAGATTATCTCCGGACTTAGGCGGGCAACGGCATCCAAATAGGCGCGAGAGCAGCGTGACATGCCTAAACGCATGCCTATTTCCATCTACTGGCTGGCTCCGGATACCCCGCTCCATCTACTGAATATCTTTAAACCTTGTCACACCTGCCCTGCAGCTCGTTGGCCCTGGAGGGAGAGCGGGAACGGGTTCCAGAGTTTCCAACATGAGCCGGGCGGGTGGGTTGTGGGTGCGGGCAGTGGGCAGTGGACGAGGGAGAGCCGTAACAGAGGCCTCTGTGGGCCTGTAAGCAACGACCACTAACGGCGACTGGGGCTGATATGGAATATTGCAGTACTGTCCGTAGTGGGCTTGCTAGCCTGGTCTGAACTGATCCGCGATCTCCAGGGCAGCAGGGGACTGACCGGCAGTGCGGAACGGCAGGGCTAAGGATATGTGTAGAGCAATGGCAATGTGCATCCGAAGTGAAGTGGACCCGGGCCGCAGTGTCGTGTCCATGCGTGCATGGGTTCAGGCGGTAGAAATAGAAGTGAGTGGGATGTAGCACGCGCCTGGGCCAATGTGGCTCACTCTGAGGTGGGAGATGGGAGGGAGGTGAGAGGTGGGCATGCTGGGCTAGCTGGGCAGATACGCAGGCAGAGTAACGCGACGCGTGTGGAGCAAACTCTGATTCATACATCGTATCCTAGTGCCGAACTATGAGCGCGTGTCCGTAGTGCTATTGAACGAAAGAGATACATTGTAAGTATGTATGCAATAAATTTGGCCCTGAAATCGGCTAAGGGGATCCCTTTTGGTGCGCGATCCGGATCCCGATTGATTCCGCTGTCTGTATGGGGCGTCATAACGTACGATCCCATGCTACACGGGCCATCTCCTGCAATATCTTCATTTCTCTTATCTCTCTTCGTTCTGCATTTCTCGCTATACTTCATTCTCGACCACAACGACGCATAGCGCGAGCTCGCAACGCACGGCGAGGACGATTAACTCGTTTTTTAATTTGGGCAGTGACGCGATACGGGCTCGAACGGCCTCCGAACGGTCACCACGCCATCTCATTACCGGTCTGTGCGCCCTTCGATTCTCACCCGCCCGAGGGCGCACTTGCGGACTTGCTTTGAGTTGCGGAGTTGACCGCGGAGTTGGCCAACTCCGCGATTGCTCTCTATGTAAGTCCATACTAACTGCTGCGCGCTGTTCGCGATGCTGTTATCATTGCTTTTGCCTCCATGAGTTCGCTCAACGTCGTTCGGTGCGAGACATGGGAAGAGACACAGACTGCGCCCTAGAGCGTGGGATCTGCTCGTCCTCATGTCGCCCCGGGCAATCGCTGACGACATGCTATCAGCTGCGCCCTCACACGGCTATGTCTATAATAAAGAGCATGCTCTCTTCGCGTTCCCATCCATCTCTTCATCTCCCATCATTCACCACTCCGCGCACTGACAGCTGATTCTAATTACTAAACATGTCTTCTTCCGCCACCCCTCAGAGCTCTTCCGCAACCCCTCACAGCGACCAGAATTACGAACCCGAGGCAGGGAAACGCCGCGACCCCGACTCTGAGAGCGACGGCTCCCAGGGTGTCAGCGAGCACGAATCGGATATCGAAGAAGAGGACGAGCTCCGTGAGCTCTCGGAGTCCGCTGACGAGGAGCTCTCTCCTCGCCGCAAGGGTGTTGTGCGTAAGGCTCGCGGCGGCAGCGCGGGCTCGGCGACGAGTAGCACAAGCGCGCGCAGCACGGGTGCGACCGGTGAGTGCATTGTTAGTTCTATGGCTAATATGAGCCACCGAGGGCGAGGTCGCCGCCATGGTCAAAGCCATCCACGAGGTTAAATGGGCCGACAACAGCAGCGTTACGGCTATTTACAGCAACGCCGTCCAGGGCAAGCGCATCCCTATGCGCGCCGTGCTTGATGGCGACCGCAAGCCCGCTCGCAACGAGCAAGGTGTAGTACTGAACAAGTACATGAACGAGCTGTTCCGCGTGAGTCGGCTCTAATGTAGGTGCTGACTATGCGCAGGAGATCTACATCAAAGCGCCGGACGTCCTCATCGCTAACACACCGCTGTGTTCGGAGTGCAGCAACCGCGGCATTGACTTCTGCTTCACGGATGTGAGCCAAGTCCGCGGTGGGAGCTGTGGACCTTGCAAAGTGTCGAAGCGCAATTGCAACCTGCGCCCGAAGTCCCTTCGCGAGAAGCGGGCTGACGTCAAAAACAAGCTCGGCGGCGCCGTGATCGGGGCTCAGCCTGGCCTGGAGAAGTGGGCCACTGATCTGGACAAGCAGTTTGACGACGCGAACGCTTGAGCTGCGCGGGTTGCCTCAGATCCCGGCCACGTAGTCCGTAGTAAGGCCACTGTCAAGTACTTGAATGCGATGAATAAGTGTACATACGATCGTTACAACAGCTGTGAGATATGTTAAGATGCTGAAGATTGTGAATGAGATTGCGGAGTTGGCCAACTCCGCGCATGTCCGCGAGCGTCTCGTTGCCTATGTCAGGATATGGGTGTCCACCCGATTCTTCTTGACTGGCTCGCGAAGGCTTTGTGACAGCTGTTTGAGCGACATGTCATGACGCGCTCGATATAGCTCAAGGGCGTCAACGGCCGCTTGTGCAGGTTGCCCTTCGTTCGCATTGAGAAGAGCTTGAACGGCTTGAATGATCACTTTGCGCGTATTCCAAAATCGTCTCTCAGACTCGTTGGGGAAAACTGCTCGAGGTCCACTGTCGTACACCGACATGGCAGAGGGTGCTCCATCAAGGCCAATCGTGTATTCTGCCCAAACGAGAGGAACCGTTCTTATCGTCCGTGAAAGCAGAGGAGTAGTCAATTGAGGAGCCGGCGCCGGGCCTCCTTTTGCGGGAGCGACGGGGGCCTGAGCTGCGGGTGCAGCGCCTGCGTCTGCTTGGATGGGTGTAGTTGACAGCGCAGCTGCGGCTTCGGGTGGGGGAGATGGAGTGGTTGGATCATCTGGAAGATGCGTCGGTTGTGATAGCACGTTGGACCACTTCGCTGCAGAACGGAAAGGGCGCAGAACGTCTAGAACTGCCCCATTTAGGTTGTGCAGCATCACACCGTGGTGATTCTGCGTGTACCGAGTCTGCTTCTTGATAGCGGTCACCTCCCCACCGAGTAGATCGAGATGACCATTAACGGTCAGCATGCTTTGGTGAATCTTCCCTAAGGACGCTGCTTGATCAGAAAGTTGCATGTTGGCGGCAGATTGTTGTGCTTGCAGAACGTCCGCGATGAGAGGTACGATGCTTTGTATTCGCTGGTTCATGCTGAGATCATTGGAGGCCGACTTCAATCTAGCATCAGCCTCCCACTGCAAGTACTCCGGGTCAGAGAAGAGTGGGTGCTGCCAAACGAAAAGCTCAGGGTAGAGCAGACGCCAATGAGGTGCATCTTGAAGAAGGACGCGCCGCAACTCATCGAGGGTTAAGAGGAAGTTGGATCCAAACAGGTCCTCCTTGATGGTCTCGGGATCCTTGAATGCGGTGAACCTACAGCGTCAGCATTCCGGAGCTCGAGACGATCAAGGTTGCAAACCGTTGCGGAGTTGTACGGAGTTGGTCAACTCCGCATTGATTCCTTTCGACGCACCATTTCTCTGCCGCAGGGAATACCTTCTTTTGAAGTGACTCCGGGACGGGAATGCACCGCGCCAGGTGGTAATCACCTTCGTTATGGGGTTTGAACCCAGCCATGACTCTCAAGGCTGGGTGGGAGAAGGCCGTCAGATAGGATTTCTCCATGACATTGGTGAGGTTCCAGCGCCCGTGTCGGCGAATGTCCTCGGGGGGACATCCAGCGAGCTCGGCCAACTGCGCTCCTGTGCGTCGCAGCAAATGTGTCACTCTTGTGGTAGCGACCTTCGTTTTCTTGATACCTGAACCGATGGCCAGACGCATTGCTTGGTAGGTGAGGCTCTCGTCGTTCTTCTTCGAGTTCTTTGGCAACAGAAAGAGGTCGTACCACTCATCGCGCGTTGCCATACACGGAAATGGGTGGGTGTTGCCCGAACGGTCGCGGAACGCCTCGCCGTTCATGTCGAAGCGCACGAAAAGCCAGAGAGCGAGCAAGGCGACAGGGCAACGCTGGGGGTTGCGATGGCGCATCATCGCCGCATACTCCCTCATACCGTTTTGATTGGTCTTACTCTTGGTAATCTGGAACGCGAACACAGTGCGTGGGGTGGGAAGGCCATCGTTCTTGAATGTCTTCACCAACATGTTGTTTAGCTTCAGCTTCCTCAGCTCATCAGACCGCAGCATGCCTGCTATGCCAAAGCCTATTGAAAAGGCGTCGCGCAAGCCTTGGGTGTTGTTCTGTTCGACAAGATAGTGATCCATGAAGCTTTGCATTTGCTCTTCGTCCCGGAAACCATCGAGCACACCACCGACACCAGAATTGAGATGCTGGGATCGCTGGCGCTCCGATGTCAGTCGCTCCATAGTGTGCATCAATGCTCTTATTGGGCCATCGCGTGGGTGGTGATTATTGTTCATGTTCTTGCTGCGCTGGCGTTGATACAGATCGACAATGGCGCACACCCATGTTTCGACACCACTGGTGGTGAGCTTGGTGTTGTAGATACGCCAGACGACCTCTTCTGAGAATCGAGTCAGCAAGCATGGACAGAAATCGCTCGCGGACTTGGCCAAGTCCGCGCAAGTCCGCGCAAGTCCGCACCTTTGCTTGGGAAGTCGCCCAGCCGTCCTCCCGGTCGAGAGCGACCGACAGAGCGGTGACACATCTCCATTACCTTGTCCAGATCAATGACGTTCACCTCTGCCACTTCCATGATGCTCTGTGTGACGGCAGTGACTTCAGCTGGCTGAGTGCCGTCCTCCTCCTGCAAGAGATGGTCGCCGAGGGAGCTCGCGGAGCTCGCGGAGCTCCCTTCTGAGTCGCTTGTTTCCTCTCGCTCCAACATCACCTCGTCCTCCTCATACTCCTCTGTCTGCATGGCCTTCTTGCGCTTCGCTGGCGGCCGCTTTTTTGCTGTCTTTTTTTTGCTGTGCTTTTCAGCTGTACTGTTTTTGTTTGCGGAGTTCAGCGGACTTGGCCAAGTCCGCGAGACTGGCCAAATCCGCAGCCTCGCGTTCAACTTACGCTGTACGTTTTCCCTGCCCCTTCCCGTTCCGTTTTCTGAAAGCTGCGGGGTCCCGAAGCAGCACATAATCGTAGATGAAGTAGGCCAATTTGTCGGCATCCACAATGTCGCTGCAGACATGTCAGCCCGCGTCATCCACCTCACCAGCTATCTCTTACCCACTCACCAGGTGTCACAATCAAAACACTTGTCTCTGCACCAATCATACCAATGGTTCTGCCTCACAGTATAGTTTCTGGCAGTATTGGTAGGGCGAACTAGATGAACGGCATCAGTGATGCCTGACACCGCTTCGCTGATTCGCGCATCAGCCATAGATGGCCGGTTGACGGGCCCAACCCTCTGGTTGATAGCCCTGAGTCGAGTCCGCCCATAGCTCATCAGAAACCAGTGATTGCGTGTGTATTGATATGCAAAGATGACAATTGATGGATGATGATGGTTGATGATGAGGAGAGAATTAATATTAATTCGAGTGGCAAGTGACAACAACACGTACATGTATGCTCCACCGCTACTCCGAGGGAGTATACTCGCTAATACGTTGTGTTATTAATATTAAATACAAGCGATAATCCCCCATAAAAGCGATGACCCAATCATATGCATTTTCCATAGGTATTGTAATACATATTTATCTGTATACCATACATTTGCACCTGTATATACTAGCGATCCGAAGTGGAATCAAATTTGAACCTGGATCCGATCCAAAAAATCGGATCCCGGTGGATCTATGCTGAATACAGTGCAATCTCACGCCGCCATCGGACGACGCTGCCCGGATCAATCGGCAACCTCGCTCGCTCGCTCGGCATCATCCCACGCGCGCGCATATTACCCGCGCCGGCGGCGGTTACTCACTCTCTGCTCGCCTGACAATAAGTCGTCGGTGCCCACCATCATGCGTCCGTACATCGCGCACACGACAAGTCATGACCAGCGCATCGATGGCAAGAGAGAGCACGGAAGGTGGCAAGTCGGCAGACTCGGGCTCAAAGCCCGACGCGAGCGCGAGCTCGAGCTCGGGGTGGCGGCCGGGGTCCATCCCCACGCTGGTTACTGTTGACCCCCGCGTGCCCGCGCATGAGCAGAAGCACATACATACCCGGTGGCATCCCGATATCCCGGCTGTGTGCGATATTGTGGAGGGGGAGGCGTTCCGTGTCGAGTGTATGGACTACTCTGGTGAGTGGAGTCGCCGGTGAGCTGGCAACGGTGTGCGTTGAGGCATCATATTCGTCGAGCTTGTCGCTACCAGCTGCTCGAGGTCTAGACATGCCTGCCGCTGGTGCTGACGGCAGGCTTCCAGGTGCACAATGACGACGTCGCGGACGATATCCTTGACATGAATCACGATAGCGATCACCACGTCTCTGGGCCGTTCTGGGTGCCGTCCGCTGAGCCGGGGGATGCCCTTGAGATCGACATTCTGGAGTGCGTCTAAATCTGCTTGCCTGAGTGCATATTCTGACTGCAGCGTGACGGAACACCCACTCTCTCCATGGGGGTACTGCTTCACCGCGCCTGGCATCGGCTCGCTCGACCACCCGGAGCACACCACGCGAGTAACCAAGACCATCTGGGACTTCCACGGCGGCGAGACGTCCTCGCGCCACGTCCCGGGCGTGCGGTTCCAAGGCCGCGCGCACCCAGGTATTATCGGCACTGCGCCATCAGCGGAGCTTCTCGCAACCTGGATAGAGAGGGAGAGCAGCGTCGCCGCGTCCCAAACACGCACGCACGGCCACTCGGCCATCGCCCTCCCCCTCACCTCCGGCGCGTACGTCGGGCAGGAGATGGACGATGCCCTCCGCGCTCGTATCTACTCTGAAGGCGCGCGCACCGCTCCAGGCCGGGAGCACGGGGGCAACATCGACATTGCGAGCCTCACCCGCGGGACAAAGGTCTGGCTGCCGGTGTTCGTCCCCGGCGCAAAGCTGAGCGTTGGCGATCTGCACTTCTGCCAGGGGGACGGGGAGCCGACTACCGCGATAGAGATGCCCGGGATCGTGACGCTGCGGGTCCGGGTGATCAAGCGTGGCGTGGAGAGGCTGGGCGGGCTTCGCGCGCCGATGTACCAGACATCCCCGTCCGAGCCGCGGTATCCCAACCGCCTGGTGTTCACTGGGCTGAGCACGACGCTGGATGATAAAGGCCAGACGGATCGGGACGGGCTCACGGCGTACCGCAATGCTGCGTTTAGTGCTATCAAGTATCTCCAGGGGTTGGGGTATAGCTATGAGCAGGCGTATGTGCTGCTGAGCGCGGCGCCGGTGGAGACCAAGGTAGTCGCGACGGCCAACCAGCCGAACTTCGTGGTGTCTCTTGGGATTCCGGTTGACATCTTTGCGTTTGACGTCCTACCGCGTGCGCTGGATGCGCCGCGGCCAAGTATCACGGGCCCCGCGGTGCTCTCGGCTGCCAGGGAGGCAGAACTCTAGCATTGCATGTATCTTTAGTGTACGTCTCGGGTCTGTAGACGGGCGAGGCGAATTCGGTGAAGCGAGTCTGTACGGTGTGTACGAGCACCAGCATACGCACCACTGCGAAATACCTCGTCTGCGCATGCTTGGCGCTCTACGACCGCTCAATCTCTACCACTGTGGAGCACCCCATACCTCGCCCGACGACGACGAGCGGCCCGCCGCAGCGGGCGCCCGATAAAAGTCGCCATTGACACTGACAATGCCGAGTCGCCACTATGGCGCTCTACGACCGACCGGTTCGACCAGCCTCGGCTGCCATCAGACATCATCAACCACCGACTCTGCCTGCACCGCTCCGACGACGAGCAAGGCATGGGCAATGCACGTGGCGAGTATTACCTCTGTGTATACACACAAATTATACGTGGTATCAATGGCAGATAGATGCATGTTGCTAAAGGAGGAGGAGGGACGGCGGAAGTGTGCGCATCAGCGGCGGGCGAGCGCCTGCGGGGTATACATAGACCGCCGCTCGAGATCGCTCTCGTCGACAGACAACTCTCCTCCGACAAACTCGACTCTTCACTCTCCCTCACTCTCTATACAACGCCGCTACTCTCTGCAGGCAGCGATAGCAGCCCTACTCAACCCAGCGAGCTTAGCAACCGACACCGCCGCCACTCTCCGCTCAGCGCACACGCAGTGGCGCATCCGCGTTGCTCCGCATCCCCCTATCTCGCGCCGCTTTCTAAGCAGCATCATCGGCTCGAACCGACGAGTCGACACTTCCCGACGGCTTCCAGCACAACACCCCTCGACACTCCCCACCCTCGACGAGCACTGAGCAAAACCAGGCCGCGATACTGACCTAATCCCTTACGTCTCCTCCGGCTCTCGCCGCACCCCCCGCCCACCATGGGCAATGCCCCATCCGCGCCCCAGCGTGATGAGACTCCCACCCCCGCTCCGCACCAGCAACAGCAACAGCAGGTCGACACCACCTCTTCGCGCCAGCGCCCAGGTTTGCGTCGACGCATCTCGACCTTCCTGCGCGGTAGCGGCAGCGGCAGCGACCCCGTGAACAAGCGCGAGCGTTCCAACTCGAGCCAACAGAGCCTTGCCCTCCACAAGCGCCGCCGGGTAACGGCTGCTGACGAGATCGACTTTGAGCCGCACCCGCATACCCAGGCCGACCTCGACCCCCGCGAGCCACGCGAAGATGAGAGCATGTACTCACCTCCTCTGACTGCTGGGCCCAGCCGTGGCCCGTCGCTGGCCGAGAGTGTCCCTCAGTCGATGCACACCGCGCACTCGCAGGCGCCGTCGCGCCGGGATACCCTCGCACTGCCCGAAGAGGACAGCACGCCCTCACCGCGGGCGCCTGCATCCCCAGCGACAGACGAACTGCTCTCCGACCGCCTGCGCTCGATATCAACCATCCAGGACACGCTCGGTGACTCTCTCGCACCAGACTGGACGCCGAATGTGCCCCAGACCGCTGCACAGAGCCTCATGGCCCGTCTCAGGCGGCGTGAGGAGCCGGCACCTGCCTCACCCTCGGGTACTGAAGCCGGCTCGCCAGCCACTCCATCGAGTGCGAACCGCTTCGCTCACCGCCTGAGCGCGATCATGGGCCTGGCGACGCCTGACCGCCGCCCCAGTCCCGGTGACCGTCCGCGCGCCCCGTCCGCGCCTGAGCCAGCTCCAGTGAACCCCGCTCCTGCAGCAGCAGAGGCGACACAGCCGCCAGAAGAGGAGACCGGCGGCATACCCGTCGGCGCGGTGCTAGTGATCCAAGGCCTCGCGCAGACGCACGCACATCCGCTAGAGGGATCGGAGAACGACCAACATCCGCCAATCGATCTGGCCAGTCTGGACCAACAGGCGCGCATGATCGGCAACCTGCTCACGTGAGTGTTGAGGTGTTCTCTGTTCTTGCTTCTGGATTGACTCTGATGCTGACGACAGTGTTGCCGCCGCTGCCACGGCCACAACGCTACTCTCGCCCGAGTCGCTGAACGCCCAGCCGTCCCGCTCAACGGCGCAGAGCGCAATGCAGACTATAATCGAGCGTCTCCGGCCGTCACGCACGCGTGCGAGCCAGAGCGTCGAGTCCGCGCTTGGCGAGTACTTGCGCTCTGTGCTGCGCGACAACCGCCGCTTCGCCGACGCCGTGACTGGCGAGACGCCGCCCAGTGCGAATATCCCCGCCGAGTTCCAAGGCTTCCTGCACACGCTGCAGGAGGACTTGATCCAGGCTGTGCGCGCGTACGCTGTTCCCGAAGGTGCACCGACGGCGCAGGCTGGCGAGGCAGGTGCCACGGAGGCCGCGGAGGCTCGGGAGGAGACACGAGCTGTTGCTGGCGAGGGTGAGGTTGAGCGTCGCGAGGACGGCGATGTCAGCATGCCCGGCGCGTTCGGGCTTGCAACTGAGCCACCATCGGCCTCGCCCAGCTCTTCCTTAGGTGCAGCGGCCTCGACCGCGCAAGCCGCTGCAGCAGTTGCCGCCGAGCCTCCTGCACCATCTACAGAGGCAGCAGCCGGCCCATCTACAGAGCCTGCACCAGCCACAACACCCCCTCAGCACTCCGCCGACGGTATCTCACCCAACGGCGTGCCGACCTTCCACCACCAGCCGAACCAGAACCTGCCCATGGCCAACCTGGGCCGCGGGCTCGGCGTCTCGGGTGGCACGGACGGTGTCCCGCGCCGGCTCAACCTCTTCCGGGCGCACCTCTTCCCGACTGTGCACGAGAATGGCTCGTCCGCAACAGACACGGACGAGGACGCGATCGTCCCGTCCATCTTTGTCGGCGTCCGCAGCATTGCGCACAACCCAACCCTCACGACCGAGGACCTCGTCGCGCACCCGAGCTTCCCCTTCATGGACGGGCAGGTGCCCGAGGAGGGGACCACAGCTTCAGGCGTGAGCGAAGGGGTCACAGCTGCAGCTCCGGCGTCGGCGACTCCCTCCGACGATGCGCACAACTTTGAGCGCGATCTCGAGCGAGAGCTCGCTGCCTCGACACCGACCTCCGCGTCAACCCCATCCTCTCCACCTGCCAGCGCAGCCAGCCGCCGCTCTCTGCGCGAGCGCGTCTTCGAGCGCTTGGGAGCAGCGCCCGCGCGCTCTACACGCTCTCCACTCCCGATGAACACCTACTTGATCTACGTCATCGGCGGGAACTACCCACGCTCTCACCCCGTCCTGGCCATCCCCGCGCTTGTCTCGGGCGCTCCCCTTACCGCCGAGGACTTGCAGCTCGTCAGCGAGCTGCTCGGCCCGGCTCGTCCACCGACCGTGACGCAAGAGGAGATCGACGCGGCTGGACTCGCCATCCTGCGGGGTGAAGAGCTCCGTGACGCCCAGGCCAAGAACCAGGTCCTCGAGTCCAGCGTCGAGCGCTGCATGGTGAGTGTTTTCGCAAGGCGCAACGCTAACAGCAGGTCTGCCTCTCCGATTACGAGCCGGCAGATGCCTGCCGCGTCCTCAAGTGCCGCCACGCTTTCCACACCGAGTGTGTCGACCAGTGGCTCACAACCGGCAGGAACAGCTGCCCCTCGTGCCGGACAGAGGGTGGGTGATGCCAGACGGCAGAGAGCTAACAAGCAGCTGTCGACAAGGACCTGCCGAAACCTGACCCTATCCCCGCGCCGATTCCCGGCGTGGAAGACGCCGACGCGCTGTAGTGTATTGCTAGTATCCTCTCACTGTTCCACCACCCCATCCTCATCAGTCCATCCAGTGTACCCGCCGTCTCATGCATGTTATACATCTGCTCCGCCGTGCTTAGTGCCGTGCGTCTATTGCCTGTACTTGGACTCGTCGACGCCGTGGTTGTTGTGGTTGACGACGTTGAACCTGGGTAAGCAAAAGTCAAGCACAAGCACCGAGCGCAGTGAGGAGCGATGAGCCAAGAGCGAGGGTGGCAAACGCAGTATGGGTATCATGTGCCAGGCGACAACATGACAGAAGGAGACAGCAGAGCGATGATAACGAAACCAGTCCACTGGAGAGCAGAACGATGGCCCCAATGCAACGTTCCTTCACTCTGTATTCCCTCCGCCCCGCGTGTCTCCCAATGCCCGGCTATATGCCAATCTCCCTTCCCCTCGCATAGTATCTTGCTCGCTCCTCGCTCCTGCTGCTTCGCGACTCACCAAGGGAAGACCTGCAGCTTGAACTGCGAGAAGGTCGAGTTGCGGGCGGCCACGCCCTGGATGTACGGGGTGAGGTCGGTCTCGCCGTACAGCGGCTTGCCCGCGCGTGCGAGCGCGGACAGCTCCTGGAAGTCGCGCTCCTCCTCGGCCTTGTTCTCCTTCAGGCCCATGAAGCGGACTGCTGTCAGCTGGTGTAATGAACAAGGTGTTGCCGGGGTGTGGCGCAAGTCTTCAACCACGTCCGTCCCGCCCTCTCCATGCTGCCTATCCGGCCCTCCTCCTCCTCTCTCCTCCCCGCCACCTCTGGCTCATTGTATCCCTCCTCCCTCTTGCTCTCCACCGTCTCCTTCCTCCTCCGCGCCGTGCCGCTCACTCCCTCACGTCCCGTTCCCACTTGCGATCCTCGCTCCGAAACCACCCATCCCACCGCGCCGACAACCCCTCCAGTCCACTCACATGAACTCTGCTGGTACGCCAGCATGAACCCGCCGCAGAACCCAAGGAAGCCAGTCAGCCTAACGGCTGACCTGATGCCCGCGGTCGCCTTTGATGGGTCGATCTTGTCCCAGATGGTGAGCGCTGCCGGGCCAGCAGCCGTTGCGCCGAGCCAGACGGCATAGTCGTTAGGGCGGAAGTAGCGCACCACGCGGCCGAAGTGGGGGTCCGCGTCGATGACGGGGTATGGTGTCTGGATCTCCTTGACCGGCATCGCTGTTGCTCGTCGCTGTGGATGGCAGTCAGACTCGGTGCATCGCCGTCGCTGCGGTTGGATGAGCATCGGAGGGAGGGAGCTACGGTGGGCGGGGATATGTATCTCCGGTGGGCGGCGGCGTGTGGCGCGGAAGTGGTAGTGGAGGTGATCCACCGGAGGTTGGGTGGGTTACGCATCAAGCATATCATGTCGGCCGCGGCGTATGCTGCGCATCTGAGCAACTCGGTGATTCCTGCGCTGCAGGCGACGAGGGAAGAGATTGCGAGGTTGGAGAAGGACGTTGTGGAGTAGTGAGTCCTGTCAGGAGGGGGTGATGAAGCTGATGGTAGTGAAGAGGTCGCACGTAGGCTCGAGACACTGAAGGCGGAGGGAGGGGGGAAGCGCGAGGCGCTGGCTGAGTACGGCGCAGGGATCTGGGTGGACACTGTTGTGTAGGTGGTTGCGAAGGGGTGGGGCTGATGGCAGGCCGGATACGTCGACGGTGACGCTCGACCTCGGCTTGGACATCCACCTCGACCTGCCGATAGCTGAGGGGGCGGAGTACGCCACGAAGCGTGCCAACGTCCTGCGCAAGAAGCACGACATGGCGCAGAAGCGGGAGCAGAAGCTGCGCTGGGAGGTTGAGCAGGTGGGTTCGAGGCGGCTGAAAATGCTAACAGCAGTTCGAAGGCGCGGTGCGTGAAGCTGGTGCCCGGAAGGGAGAACAGGCGACCGCGCAGAAGGCGTAGCGCGGATCGCTGTTCTAACCGGTGTCGCGAGTCACGGAGCAGCTCCGACTCCTCGAGCAACTATCGAGCGCAGCATGCATCTCGACAAGCAAACAAGATGGCAAAACGAGCACCAGCTTGATGTCCACTATATTACTACAACGCTCCAACAAGTATCTCCTACCCTCTCGCTCGCCGGCGCGGTATGTTCCCGCCCTCGCCAAGCACGCTCATCGGTGTGCGCTCAATGGCGTCGCTCGAGCCCATCTTCTTCACCCGTGGTCGGGTACGTAGGCCGACGTTGGGCAGGTGCTCCAGCAATGTATCATGTGCAACAGGTTTTGGCGTTGGCTCCTCCTCGGCCACTGATGCGATCGATGAACTTGGCGATATCACCACTTCGGCGGGTGTGACTGGCTCCGGGTCCACCTCGTGCGACAGGGCAGAAGCGCTCCCCGTAGTGCGCAGCCGCTCCAAAAGTTGCTGCCTTGGTCCAGCGCGGTCGAACCGGCTTGGAATTTCCCATGCGCGTTTCCGTGGCGTCTCGCCGGTGGGCTCGTCTGCCTCCAGAGTGTTGAGGAAGCGCGCAGTCGAATGGGTAATGGCGTCGAGCTTGCGCTTTGCGCTCGCATGTGCTCGTTCTGAAGTGCTTGCGGCTGTTGCATGCTGAGGTCAATGCTGACCTGTTGCTTCAACTCACCGATGCCAGCAGCGTGGATGTCAGAGCCGCAACCTCGTCCGCGCCAGCACGCACCCGCTCGCTGCTGAGAGCGTGGCCCTCCTGTGCGTTCCGTGAAAGCTCCGCCATTGTCTTCAGCTGCGCCGCGGCTTGTGCATCCGCTGCAGTCGACGCTGTCCGTTAGCATGGGCCGGATCCTACGCTCACCGTTTGTTGCGGCGCTCCCAATGCGCTGGCAATACTCGTCCACCGCTTGCACCTGGCTCTCCGCCTCCCTCACTGTTTCCTCCGCGTGTTCGGTCAATCGAGTACGCATGCCGTGCGACACCCCGGCCAACGCTTGGGTCCCCATCTCGCGCTGCGCGGGCAGAGCATGTTCTCGTGCGGACACTTGGCGGTCGAACATTGCTGCAGATGTGCGGCCCTCTGCCACAATTGCAGCGTGCGCATCCTGCATTGCTCCAATCCTCTCCACGCCGGTGTCGTTGCCCGCTGAGACTTGCTGGACAACACCAGCGAGGCTAGCATCGCGGGAGTCTGCAAACTGCTCCACCATGCCCGTTATACCAGCGATGAGGTCGACGCGGAGGCGCTGTGACTTGACTCGCTCCTCCTCCAACAGACGGGTCAGTGCCGCATTCTGCGTGCGCAGGCGAGCCATCTCGTCCTCCGTGGCTTTAGCGACCAGCTGCTCCGCCTGCCGCGATGCTGCAGCCTGCTCTGCGACCAGCAGACGAGCTGACGCAATCACCTCCGCAACGATGGCTGTCGTAGAGTCGATCACTGTCCCGACGCTGGCAAGGTGCTGTTCCTGATGCGCGACGAGGTCGTCGACCATACGTGTGCTGCGCGATGCCACGCCCTCGGCCCATGAGCGGACGCCTGCGGCCACGTCGTCCTTGGCCGCAAGGATGGCCGCGCTGGTCTGCTCTGCGTCCAACCTGCCACCTTCTATGCGGGATGCCAAGGTGTCCGTCAGCTTGCTGAAGGCATCGAAAGATTTGTCGAGATCGTCCATATGTTGCCGTGATTCCTGGTCGCCGCGCGTTGCATATGCTTGAAGATCGCCCCTTAATGTCGCTCCAAACTCGCCTTGCACCGCGTGGATCTGCTTCATGCCCTTCTTCAGCTCGCTCGAGAGCGACTGCATTTCCGACCCGAACGATGTCGAAGCGCCCGAGTTGAGATCCAGCACGCGCGTGACCCGCCCCAGCTTGTCGAAGAGGCCTCCGACGTCGCGCACGCTGTCGACCGCAACCGAGTGGAGCTGGCCAGCTACACCGTGCAAGCGTTGCTCACTGGCAGCATACGCCTCCGCAACCGCCCTTTCCTCCTCATACGCAGCCCGAGAAGCCTCCACTGCCGCTTTGGCCTGCTCCAGCATCTCTCCCAGACTCCGCTCCGCCTCGCGCGCTTGTGACAGCTCGTCTGCAGTCGATACGAAGCGAGTAGTGAGACCCTCGAACTCGGCCTTGCGCGACTTCAACTCGACCTCCACTGCTGTCACGCGGCTGCGAGCCTCGTCAAAGTCGACCTTTTGCCGCGCCTGAGTCTCCGTCATCTCCTTCCACGCATCGTCGGGGATGTACACGCCGTTCTTCTCGCGCGTTGCGTGCAGCTCCGCCTTTAGCCGCTCGATGTCTCCGAGGTACTCGCGAAGCAGGCCTGCCTTGGTGAGGTGTGCGTTGACCTCAGGCTTGTTCTTGATCGACTTTGCTCGCAGTGCGTAGTCGAGTGTCGACAGCGTCTCCTCCATGTTGGATTTTGTCGGGCTGACAGTGGCCACGATGCACGTCTTGGTCCGCCCGCCCAGTGAGTCTTGCAGGAGGCGGGTGAGTTTCGACTCGCGGTACGGGATGTGGCTACCCTTGTCGACGAGGGCGGAGATGACACGGCCCAGTGTCAAGAGCGACTGGTTGATCATTCCCGCCTCGCGAGCGCGCTTGTTCTCTGCTCCAGATCGGCCGATCGCTTCCGAGCCGGCCAAGTCAACAAGGTTGAACTTGCCTATCCGCAGCAGGTCCTCGCCCTTCTTGTCCTCTGACGTCTCCTTGACGTGTACAGTGAGAGTGAACACAGAGTGAGAGCGCGACGACTCGGTATTCATCTTTGTCTCGGCGACCTGCCTCCGCTGCGATCCCTTGTTGAGAATAGCCAACCCGTCCTTGAGATCCCGGATACCGGCCTCCTCCACGCCCTGGATGTTGACGCCCTTCTTGGCGCTGTCCTCGTAGATCTTGATGTTTGCGCCAGCATTCGGCGTCCCGTAGTCCCATGCAAGAAGGTCGCGCAGCTCTTCATTATACAGCTCGATGTATGAGCACTTGACTGCGTATTCGGTGTTCTCCTGCGCCTCGAGCAATGCAAACAATCGATGCAGCACACGCGGAATGATACCGGCGTCCGTCGACGGCGCCATCAGAGGCGTGGGTTTCAAATCGCCCTGCATTGTGTATCTGCAGTCAGCTCAGCGGTGTCAGCGGTGTTTGTCTCACGTCTTTCCTGTCCCTGTTTGGCCGTAGGCAAAGATGGTGCAGTTGTAGCCCGCCAGCACCTCGTGCAGCATATTGTCCGCGACTTCGTTGAACACCATCGTTTGGTCCGCCTCCGGCCCAAACACCTTGTCAAACGCATAGGTCTTGGTATTTGCTGTGCCAGCACCGTACGTTGACAGGGCAGATGTTGATGCGGCTGGTGTTGTCTCGATAGTGATAGCACTGGACAATGGTCCCTCTGTTGTTGTGATAGCTGGTGACGCCTCTGCGATCTCCTTCGGTGTCCTCCCACGGCAGCGCACCACAACGTTGATGTTTGTCTCGGGCGCTGCAGTGAGCACCTTGATCCCACCGCCGCTCATTGCGCTTGCGGCCCTCTCTGCTCGTTGTTGACGTCGCGGGTCCTCCCCCTCGCGGGCGAGGTTGGCCGACGAGCCAACCTTGGACAACCGCGACCCGCTGGCCATCGACGGCGCCCTGCTGCCTGTTCGCGCAACTCCTGTTGACGGTGCGCGCCTCGACATGGCGTCTTGCTGTTCGTGTACGGGTGATAACTCTAGATTCTTCGAACCTAAAGACAAGATCAGGCGCGCAACGGGCTTGTTGACAAGTTAACGCTCGGTGGCGGGAGCAGATTGGCCTTACGTAAAAGGCACCGGCCGGTTGATCGGCAACTTGGACGGCCGATTGTCCTGCAACGCAGCTCGAAGCAGCATCTGCCCATCCATCTGTCTCAGGCCATCGCTCTCTCGCCCATTCCCACACGCTGCTCGCAATGCACTCGCGCAGTCTTGCCGCAGGCGCATCTCGCAGCGCCCGCATAGCACAGGGCGTGCCGCGGCTTACATCGACAGCGCGCAGCTCCGTCTCGCGTGTTTCAATCGGCCCCTCGTGCTCTTCATCTTCTTCACCCTCATTGGTTCATGCCCATCGCTCGCGCGCCTTTCATACTTCTCGCCACCTGCGTGATGAAGAGCGAGGACAGCTGGAGACCGTTGAGCGCAAGGTCAAGGACGCTGAGGCAGCTGCCTCCTTCCGCGGTAGGGCTAAAACCGGAGGCCGGCTCGCTAATGGCAGACCCAATGACGCGGTACGAGTACCTCGTGGAACAAGGAGTACTGCGACCCGACGCGCACCAGAAGGTGATAGTAAAGCGTCTGATGCGATTTTGGGAGGACCTGGAGCACTATGACCCCGGACCACTCCCCGAACCGGTAGATGAGGTCGAGCCGAGCTTCGTAGGTCTGCGTTCTTGGCACCACTAACACCAGTTCGGCAAATTCTTCACACGGAAATCCAGCGAGCCAGAAGCCATCGTGGCGAAGGAGAATGTTCCCAAGGGGCTGTATCTTTACGGCTCTGTCGGCACAGGCAAGACCATGCTCATGGACCTGTTCTACTCTACCCTCCCGAGCCAGTTCCAGCCGAAGGGCAAGTACGGGGCCACGCGGATTCACTTCCACAGCTTCATGATCGAGGTGCTGCAACGGCAGCACCGCGTGACGGCAAAGTACGCCGAACGGGGGGAGACGAAGCGCGACGCGATGCCCGAGGTCGCGAGGAGCATCGCCGCCGACGGCCGCGTGCTCTGCTTCGACGAGTTCCAGGTCACCGACATCGTGACGGCCATGCTGCTCCGCGGCCTGTTTGAGCGCCTCACGGACTTTGGCGTGGTGTCCATTATCACCTCCAAGTGAGTCCTCCCTCGAACGTAGCTGACCTCAGCCGCCACCCCGACGAGCTGTACATCAACGGTATCCAGCGCGAGTCGTTCATCCCCGCAATCGAGCTCATCAAGGAGCGCTTCGAGGTCGTCGACCTCGACTCGGGCACTGACTACCGCAAGATGCCGCGCACCCTCACAAAGGTGTACTACGACCCCCTGACGGACGAGACGTCAGCAGAGATGGACAAGCTGTTCCACGCGATCGCAAGCGCGGATTCCGACCCCAACATCCGCATGGGCCGCAAGCTGCCTCTCTGGGGCCGTGAGCTGACTGTCCCCGAGAGCTCGGGGCACGTCGCGCGCTTCTCCTTTGACGACCTGTGCAACCACCCTCTGTCCGCAAGCGACTACCTCGAAATCACGGCGAACTTCCCGACCGTGTTCGTCGAGAACATGCCGAAGCTGACGCTGTCTGAGCGTGACCAGGCGCGGCGCTTCATTACATTCATCGATGGTGCGTAAACTGTAAGGTGGGAGCTGACTCCAGCCTGTTATGAGAACAAAACAAAGCTTTTCATCTCCTCCGCGGCACCGATCTATACCATCTTCAGTGACGACGGCGGCTCCGCGGCAGAGCAGGACGCGCAGCGCGAGACAATGTCGGGCCTCGGCATCTCCGCAGATGTGGTCGGGTCTTCGTCGCTCTTCTCCTCCGACGAGGAGCTGTTCGCTTTCGCTCGCTGTGTCAGCCGACTGACGCAGATGGCGACCAAGGAGTGGGCGGACGAGAGCGCAATGGTGCACCGGAAGTTCACCTCGGTGGAGTAGTGGAGTAGTATCATACACGACGGTCAGAGTAGACACTAGAGTAGACGTAGATGCTCGGCTAGCTGATGAATGCATCTGATGATGTAGTTATGTATGATGATGAGGTGCTACGGCGTTGAATCCGATCTACGACTATGCGAGGCGCTCGGCAGCTCGCTCGCACGGCCGTGTATCTATCCACCCGCCGGTCCAGTCTACTAGTGTCCACAGCAGGCCGTGCGTCAGCATCGAGCGGATCATGCTGACCCCGAGACCGCGGTACAGGCGCGCAATGCCCGCGAGGATGGGCTTTGGCGTCGGGTCCGTGCCGCGTACAAGGCGGCGCAGCTGCGTGAGCGGCGTGCGCTTCGACAAGCCGCTCAGCGCGCGTTGCTGGGCCTTTGTTTTGATCGCCTGTTGTCAGCTAAATATCAATACTGTACCCACATCGACAGGGTAGATGATCGCCCAGGATGTCACGCCTGCTAGCGACCCACACAGGAAGGGCACGAGCTGCGGTGGCAGCCACTTCGCCCAGCCGGGTAGATCACCCTGCGTGCTGGCTGCGCCGTAGCGCGAGTGCCGGCCGCTACCCTCGCCCTTCCGTGCGCCGAGCCAGTAGCGCATCACGTCGTATTCGGCAAAGTAGAGTGCCGTGCCGAGCGTGTCGCGGACAAAGTGCAGGTGGAAGCCAGTCCACAGCCCGAGTGGGCCGAGCTGCTTGACTATCTGGCGGACGGCTTGCATCGTTGTCGGCGGGTTGAACGGTGGTGCAGTCTTTGGCGGCTGCGGCTTTGTCACCGCTACATCAATGGCGTTCGCGGCTGCAGCTGTCCCCGCGCCCATGGATGATCCGATGGGAACCACTCTCGGCGGCTGAGGGACGCCGCTGGTAGATGGGGGTGCAGCTGTCTGCGGGGCGGCTGGCTTTACGCCGGTTGCACCGTTATTTGCTGCTGGACCGAAGAACTCGGGATGCGAGTCGCGGTAGATCTGGTACTCGAGCTGCCGCCGAACCTAGGGTCAGCGATTGCACCTCTGCAGAACCCACCTTGACCAGCTCGAACGGCGCACTGCCAATGCAGACAACTGCTCCACTCGCGGCACCGGCGAGGAAACTTGTCGTGGCCACGTCCAGCGCGCGGTCGCGATTCAAGATGCCGAGGTGGATATCCAGCCACGGTTTCTTGCCCGTATCCGGTGCGGGGCCGGTGCTATTCAACATGCGTTTCGTTGATGTGTAGATTGTGAAGCTTATTGTTCGGACAATGGAGATGGTGATGAGAGGGAGTCTGGGGTTAGTTGCCGAAGAGCAGCGAGCTCACGGGAATCCGCGCCAGAGTCTGGGGGTCAGCACGAGCTACTAACGGGTTACTCACCCGCCGATGCCCTCTTCTCGGATGACATCTGCAGCGAGGCGTGGCATTGTGATGCTCTCGCGCGAGCTCTGGAGGCGGGACTTGAGCGAGTCGAGCTGGGGTTAGTATGAGCAGACCATACGGGCGTGGACAAGCATGCAGATGATCGCCGGGCGTGCAGCAAGCCGGGCGCGTGGGAGACAGCCGATCCGCGAGGCAGGCTCCGGTCTCGCAGCTCCGACATCACCAGGGATGTCTCGTTCGACTGGACATCCAGACATCGTGCAAAAGGCTAGAGTTTCGCAGAGACGTTCCCATACTCCAGCCTGGGCAGCCGCGATCGTGCACTCGGCAACAGCAACATCGATGACGCATCGGCGAAATCTCGGCCAGCCGAGCAGCAGACTACCAACCTTCCACCACCTCCCACACCTCCCACAAGCCTCCAACCACCTCCACGGTACTCCCAAACCAACTCACCGGAAATCCAGCGAACGTCGACACGATCGACGCCGTCGTCGCGCTAACGACCTGTTATCAGTTCCAGCCCCAGCCCGAACACACGGTCTTGTTGTCTGTACATTAGCTCGCCCACACCGCATACTCACTCGCCAGCCAGTCGTCCGCCATCGCCGCGCGGCGGACCCATGGCCCGTCATAGCCCCTGGGGTTAGCTTGGGAGCTCCCATCGCTTGGGCTTGGGCTCCAGCACCGGCTCTACTCGGCCCCGCCGAAGTCGACGGCCCCGCTTGGCACCACACTCGGCGCGCAGCACCTCGGCTGCCTCTCGCGCTCTCGCCCGTACTCACCCCGTCCCCGGCATCTGGGCGGGGGCTGTTCTGCTGTGTTGATGGCACCCGGCGAGCGGGGGGAGGGCTGGGTGGAGATGTTGGAGCGCGATGGATAGTGATGGATGCTGCGGTCGATGGGTAACCGGGCGGTAATAGTCCGATGCGGGGTGGTGGTCGGCGTCGGATTTGATCCCGCCGCGCCGAGTGTCATGGCCGGAAGGAGAAAGTTGGGCAGCGGCGGTGGAGGTTGATTGCACAAATAAATCGCACGCGGTGGCAACGACTTCAACGCCGGCGGCGACGGCATAGCAGCGAGCAACAAGCAGGATGAGCATGGGCACGAGCAGCGGGAGGAACTTGGGAATAGCGGGCACGGCCGGTGTGCGTGCGCTGCTGAGAGCGAGGGCACAGCCGTGGCCGCGAGCGTACTCGACCACCTGTGCGACCGCCAGCGACGGCAATAACGGCACGAAGAGCAGTGCACAACGCAGCTCAACAGACACCGCCCAAGGCAGCGCACAGAGAAGCTACAAACCGTCTACACCCCGCGCCCGGTCAGCCATCTTCGGCGACTACCCCATCCGCCGGACAGCAGTCTCACCACCCGAGGACCCGAGCTGGCGCCTCGACCCAGTCGGTGCGTCCTGCCCCCTCTTCAGATCTCTAACAACAGCGGTGATGGACAACTCGCCAAAGCGGCAGTGCATGATATCTGGCAACATCCTCCCAAGTGGTGAGTCTTGCTGCCATCACTACATCTTGCTGCCATCACTACCTCTGTACAAACCGCAGCTCTTGCATACTTCTCTGCTCGACTCGCTCTCCCGCCGCTGACGACAGCCTACCTCCTCCGCCTCAAACCCGCCCGAACCCAGGACACAGCCCTAGCCCTCCCCCACATCCAACACCCACGCTTCATCCCCCCCCGGCCCGGGAAATCAGCCTACGTCGCACTCCACCGCGACGCCGTGGCCCTCACCCAGACCATGAAGGGGCGGCATGTCGGCGCACTGCGGGGCATCCTGGGACACGATGCGCGGCGCGTGCTAGTCCCCCCGCGGCTGGGGGAGATGGTGGAGCATCAGCTGGCGCTGAGGGTGCGGCAGGAGGCTGAAGTGCTGAGAGGGCAGGTGAGGGGGCTAAGGAGGGGGGTGGAGGTGCTCCGCGCGTTGGGGGGGGACGAGGTGCGCGCCGTGGAGAGGGGGTTAGCGCCGGGTGGGGCTATCGCTGTGCTTGATCTGCGGGGTGGGTCGGTGTCGAGCGGGGAGGAGGTCGTCGAGGAGGGAGAACGTGCCGCAGAGGCAAGTGATGGCGCAGCAATTGCCCTAAGCGACGCTCAAACCCTCACCACCCCAGACGGGCTCATACCACTGTGGCACGTCCCAACCCTCATCCCATCCCAGGCCGCCGCCATCGCCTCTTTGGTAGGCGAGATGGTCGCCCGCAGAGCCGGCGCCGAGCCCCCCGCCCTTGTCGCGCTCCAGATCCTGCCCGAGTCCGAAGCGTTTGAGCGGCGGGACATGGGCATCCCGCTGTACATCGCGTTGAGCCGGATGGGGCTGTGGTTCGGGCGGGGGTGGGAGGAGAGGTATTTCCCCCTCGGAGGAGGGGAGGAGGGCAGGGGTGGGTGGGAGCGGGGGCGGGACAGATGATTGCGCGGAGATGAGTGGGGACAGATCTCGCTGGTTATCGATAAGTGGTCCGGCGTCAACAGCGGGGGATGAAGGCGGAGATGAGTCAAACTCGGCCAGCAGAACATACAACATGGACAACGCCTTGGCGAGCAGAACATGGTTACGAGGCAGGCTACGAGGGAGACGACGAAACGATGGTCGTCGCTCACAACCCCTACAAACATCAGCACGCACTCGATCGCTCCCCACATCAGCTCGAGCGTGGTGAGCCTCATCGACAAACCACGCATCCATTACTTTCACACGACTCGGTGCCACGAACAAGCGCCGGGAGCTTGTACAGTCTCACGCGCTGGCATTGGCCTGGTAGAACGCACAGCAGTTGTAGACCTCACGCTCAGTACCTCACATGCAACACCAGCATCCGCATCAGCATCAGCATTAGCACCATTACCAGCACCAAGCCCATGGTCAGCCCCGCGTCGTACCCTCGAGCCATCGCAACACTACCTATGTACATTCATGAAACGATGCTATGCTCTCCCCTACCTACCTATCTACCTACCTACCGGCCAGATGCGGTCGCCATCCACCGCTTACTTTCCTTCACCCCAACTCTGTCCCTAGCTCTTCCACGCCGCCGCGTACGCCGCTCACGCGGCACACGCTACGCCGCAGCATACGGGTTGCAAGCATACACAACCAGCACCGGCGGGCTCTTGGCCATATCCGCCGTAATAATAACAGGCAGCGACGCAAACTCCGCCACGTCCTGGATGCGGTGTCCGCTCGGCGTGTTCCGCAACCCCTCGAAGATAAGCGGCGTGCGCGCCGACGTCGCAGACTTGCCCTGCTGCCCGGACCCGGACACGGGCTTATCATCAGACAACACCTTGCCAGCGTCGCCCTTGATCTTGGCGAGGTGCTCGTCGTCAGGCGACTTGGCCAGCGACGCGAGGACATCCTGCGTCTTCCAGTACAGCGAGAGGACGTTCTTGTGCTCGTCGAACACCGTGTTCTCGAGCGGGAGCTTGTCGACGTGCACGCGCTTCTCGAGGGCAAACTCGGGGATGACGACGTCGAACGCCTGGTCGTACACGGCAGTCACGCGCGCAGGGCGCACGACAGGGCCGTACCTCGCGGACAGGTCTGCCACAAGGAGGCAGAGGTAGAGGTGTGCGGACTGGTCCTCGGCCAGGCGGGCAGACTGGCGCTTCATGTTGCACTGCTGCGCGCACTTTGCGACCTGGTCGCGGTCCATGAGGAACTTGACGTCGTTGGGCGACGGGCTGGACAGGCACGCGTCCAGCATGCGGTGGACGAGGACGTCGGCGTACCGCCTGATCGGGGAGGTGAAGTGCGTGTACAGCGGGGCATTGAGCGCCCAGTGCGAGTACTTTGCGATATCGAGCATGCCCGTGCAAAAGTAGCGCGCGGCGGGCATCGTCTTCTTCTCGAGCATGTTGAGGCAGAAGACCGCGTCCTTGTCGGTGATGGCGTCGAGGGACTTTTGCAGCGTCCCGCCGTTGGTCGGGTCCAGGTCGTAGCCGAGATGCTTGGCGCGCTGGATGAACGCCGCCATGCGGCGCTCGATCGGCGCCTCGTGCCGGCGGAGGAGAGCCTGCTCGGGCAGCCCGTTCGCGATCACAGCGGCGATAGACGTGTTCGTGAGCACCATGAACTCCTCGACGATGGCGTGCGCGTCAGTCTTGTCCTGCACACTGCAGTCGGAGGGGTTGCCCTCGTCATCGAGGGCAAAGGACAGCCTCGCGCGGTTGGAGAACATTGCGCCAGCGGCAACGCGCTTCGCGCGCAGCTTGCCAGCCAGATCGTTCAGCTGGCGGACGCTTTCGGCAATCTTGTCCGCGCCGTGAGCCTTGACACTCTCGTCGTCGAGCTTGCCGCCGTTGAGCACGCCCGCCGCATCAGCGTAAGACAGCTGAGCAGCCGACTTGACAATGGACTTGCGGTACGACCGCTCGAGCACGGCGCCGTCCTTGTCGAGCACGAAGAAGGCCGAAAAGGCTAGGCGCTCCACACCGGGCACGAGGCTGCACAGCTCCTCGCACAGCAGCGGGGGGAGCATCGGCACAGCCCGCTGGACGAGGTACACCGACGCCGCGCGCTTGCGCGCATCGCGGTCGAGCGCGGTGTTCGCCTTGACAAAGTACGACACGTCGGCAATGTGCACGCCGACTGTGAACGTCCCATCCTCGTTCGCCTTGACGGACAGCGCGTCGTCGAGATCCCGCGCGCTCGACGGGTCGATAGTGAAGATGCAGTCCTCGCGCAAGTCGACGCGGGTCTCGTACTCGCGCTCGGGGATGGACCAAGGCAGCGGCGGGAGGCACTTGACAGCCACGTCGCTAAACTCCTCGGTTGGGAAGTTGCAGTCCTTCAGCAGGGCACTGGTCTCGACCTCGGGGTCGCCTATGGGGCCGAGCTCCTCGACGAGCGTGCCGAATGGGTGGAGAGAAGTAATGGGCCAGCGCTTGATCGTCGCAACGAACAGCTTGTTCGCATGCGCCTCCGAGTTCTCGATAAAATCAGCAGGCGCCTGCTCCGTCGGGATGGCGATGAGAGGAACACGCTTGTCGGTAGGCTTGAACCACACAATCTTGGGCCGCGGCTCGCCCTCGCCCTTCTTCTCGTCGCTCTTGAACTTGTCCCCTTCACGCTCGCGGCGCTCCGCCTCCTGCTTCTCCTTGGTGGCAGCAGAGGACGGGCGCAGCACACCCAGCTGGCCAGAGAACAGCTGGCCGGGCATGCGCTCGACGACGGCAACAACGTGCCCAGCGTACGCGGGCTTGGTGTCGTCGTTGACCTCCTCGTCCTCGAACAGGGTTAACCCCTGTCCCTCGACTTCGATGTCGTCTTTTTTCTTCTCGAGCTTTTTCGCCGCAGACGGCTTGATATCATAGCTCTCCTCCTTTTTGCGCTTCTTCTCCTCCTTGTCCTTCTTGGTCGCCCACACCTCGTCGACATCGAGCAGCTCAACAGCGACAATGTCGCCCTCGAGCGCACGGTTGCGGTCCTTGGACCCGCAGATGTAGATATCCGCATCGAGCACATCAGTAGCGACGTACGCGTCCGAGCGGTTCTTCTTGTTGACACGGAGAATGCCGACAACGAGCTTGCCCGCGTTCAGCAGGGGAGGCAAGGACGCCTGAGGGAGGTACGGGGCAAAGAGCGACTTGCGCTGCGGCCCGTGGGCGTTCTGCTGCAGCTGCATCTGGAACGCCTGCTGCTGCTGCCAGAGGGACGACTGGCCTGAAGGCGTCTGCAGCGTCGTCGCAGCGAGCAGGTTGGGCAGCATGTTGGGGAAGCTAAACGACGCCATCTTGGCGTGCCCGCTGCCTGCTGCCGCGCGGAACTGCGACAGCGACTGCAGCTGGGCCTGCGCGGACGCGAGGTCAGCCGTAGCCCCGTGGCCACCGCCACCACCACCACCAGCGCCGCCATTGTTGACGCGCCAGTTGCCCGACTCGAAGCCGCCCCCGCGGCTGCCGGAGCGGTGGTGGCCAAAGCCACCAGCGGGGATGCTGATCGACCCGCCGTCCTCGATGTACTCGCCAAACATGCTGTTGCGATTGCTGACGTTCATGCTGTGGCGGCGAGAATGGCCCTGCGGCATAGCCGGGGGGGGCATGTCGTTGAAAGAGCGGCCGAGGCGGGTGTCGCCGTCCTCGGCAGTGGGGGAGAGCGCGCTGAACCCGGACGGGTCCATGCTCGCTCCCGACATGTGCGACTGGGTGCGACGGTGCGCTGCCGCGCTGCGGCCGCCGGGCTGCTGGCTAAGGCCGCTGAGCTGGTCAAGCCCGGGCGGCTTGGTGCCGAGTAAGGCCTTTTGCTTTTGCTGCAGGGCCTCGATCTGGCGCTGGATCTCGAGCTGAGAGTTAGAGCGAAACTGGCTATACTCGTTACTCACCTGCTCCTCGACTGCGGGGTCGAGCTGGCTGCCGCTGCGCTTGTGGGCGCGAGCTGCGAGCCCACCGAGACCGGCTGCGGCTTCGCTCCTGCGCGCCTTGTCCTCGCCTGTCGCCCCGCTCTCTCTCCGCTTCTGGCCAAAGGTGAAGCCCGGGTTGAGCTGGGGGCGACCAGTGGGGCCGAGACCGAGTGGCGTGGCTTCCGGCGAGTCCTCCTCGAACACTGCAGGAGGGCTGCGGGGCTCTGGCTGCTGCTGCTGGGCAAGAAGGAGCTGCTGCTGATGCTGATGCATCTCAAAGAGACGCTGCGCCTCGGCGAGCTGAGCAGACTGCGCCTGGTGCTGCTGCTGGAGCGCGGCGCGCTGAGCCGCAAGCGCCTGGAAGCGAGGAGCGATGAAGCCCTGCTCGCGCTGCTGCTGTGTCGACATCTGCTGCTGCACTAATTGCGCCTGGAGAAGCTGCAGCTGGAGCTGCTGAGCCGCGAGCAGCTGCTGCTGGTGCTGGAAGACCTCGGCGTGCTGCGCGAGCTGCGAGAAATCCACGCTCTCGTGCACGCCGCTGCCTCCAAAGCCCGGAGGCTGGGCAAACGCCTGCAGAGGCGAGAGACTGGGTGGGAATTGCCCGAAAGCACCAGACACAGACGACGAGGCCGACTGCCGCCTGTTGCCGGGTTGTTGTTGTTGTCGTGCATGCTGCTGCTGGACTGCGGGGATGGGACTGGTGGACGTGTTTGGAGAGTGGTCGCTACGAAGCGACCCGGGCGTAAAGCTCGGGGCGTCTGCCTTGAGCTTGGTGGAGGATGCAGCGGCGCCACCAGATCCCGGGATCGAGACGGGTGCGGAGCTGGACGCTGCAGAGCCGGTGGAGACGGACGCGCGGTGCTCCTGCCTGCCGCTGGTTGAGCGAGACCCGGGCTGCGAGTTGCTCGGCGAGATGGACTTTAGATCTGAGATCATGCGCTGTAGGCTGGAAAGTGCGTCCTCGCCGTGGGTCTCGTGATGCTTCTTGGTGGCAGCAGTGACTGCCGCCTCCATGGCGTCGACGGGAGGTGATGAAGCCGCACGCAGTGAGCGCAGTTGGGGCTCTGTGCTGCTGGTTGCTGCCGACTGGGCAGGAGATGCCGACTTGTTGTTGCTGTTGTTGTTGTTGTTGCTGGCCGACTTGTCCGTGTTGGTCGAGGAAGGTCGCTGGGGACCCTTTCGAACCGATGACGACCGACTCATGGTCTTTGAGGAATCGGAACCACCTGCTGCTCCACCTGCAGCGCCTCCGCCTCCGCCGCCACCTTTTGTCTTTGTGCGCTTGTGCTCTCCTGCCCTTGCACCTCCTCCGCCAAGACTCGTACCGCCGCTGATGGTGGTGGTGTTTGAGTTCTTCCGCCCACCGCCGCCGTTGGACGAGTGCGAGTTGGTGCGCGAGATGGAGGCTGACGAGTCTGGTGAGCGGTGACCTCGACGGGTCGACGAGTTGCTGCTACGCCCAGAGGCTGCCGAGTTTGTGCGCTGTGGCTTGGGCCGTGGCGGGGGTGCGAGGGTGCCCCCGGGCCCAGCTGCAGTTGCAGCTGTAGCCGGCACGGGGACCGGTGCTGCGGGGGGGTCTGACATGTGGAGTGGGGGTCAAGGTGTGCGCTGAGTCGTGCGTCTGAATGCGTGTCAGCAAGTATAGGAGAGAGTCTGAGAAATGGTTGTGGAGTGGTGGAAGCGGAGAGTGGAGGAAAGACGTGGGCCTGACGCGCACGGGGCGATCGGCCGGTCGGGCAGTGGGGGAGGTGCGACGGGGGGGCGGGGCCGTTGTTCCTGCTGCGGGAGTGGTAGTGGTGGTGGGCCAGAGCACGAGCAGGCGAGGAGCGACGAGGACGGTAGCAAGCAAGGTGGTGGTGGACAGAAGACAGGACGTTCTAGGCAAACGGTGGCCCCACTTACAGAGCTACTCGGCGTCGCGCCTTGGCGTGTGGTACAGCCCCGAGTGGACTGGTTGTGTTTGGGTTGCTGCTGCGATTGCGATGAGCTCGGTGTCGTTTGAGCTGGGGCTGTGGGGGATCAAGGAGAGTGTTGGAAGGGAAGGAAGGGAAGGACTGGAGTGAGAGAGTGTGTAGAAGTAGATAGATAGAAGCAACGATGAATGAGTGAATGAGAGAGAGAGATGGAACACGAGTAACTGTCGACGATGGCAGCGGCAGCGGCGACGGCGGCAACAGCTACTACTTGCTAGCTATGACACGGGAATGCGTCTCGGACAGTCGGATGGAATGGATGGACGGGGGTCGAATATCGCTGCATTTGGCAGACACCTTCCTTCCCTCTGGACCTTCCTCGCCTTCCTTCCCTCTGCCACACTCACTTCCCTTTCCCTATTGTATGACACACAGGCACAGTAATACATCTTCCTTTCCTTCTATACCTACTCATTCACTTCTACTATGCATAACAACATGCAAAGGAGTACTCCCCATCAGTGCATGTAACAGATCTAGAGAAGAACAGTCGTTGTTCTCTCTCGCAGAGTCGTTTGAGCATTCTGTATGCATGCTGTCAACACCCAACAGACGGAACATTCGCCAAATACAATAGCCAGAATACTCACCTTCCTTTGCCCGATTAGGTAATATACTGGACACGCGACCCCCTTTCCCCCTCCCCAGGAGCGCGTAGCGCGTCAGACGAGCCTACTCTACAGCGAATGCTATGCTCGATAGTGAGCAGGCTGAGGACGATGGAGACAACATCGATGCATGCAGCAGTCGCCTTCAGCAACATGGCACTCTGGCCAACACTCGGCCGTCTGCAACAATCTTGCTTGGTATTCGCATGCGTCGAAACCTCATCAATGGCAAGTCTCACCCATGACCACTGACCAAAAAGGAAGAATGTCAATTGAAACACTCCACACGCGCCGCAAAAAAAGCCTCCTACGAGATTTGAACTCGTGACCCTCCCATTTGAACACTAACGTACAAGTGGGAAATTATAACCACTAAACTAAAGAGGCTTGTCGTCCGGTATCGACTGCACGGCGATCGGCGCGGTTCCTTGGGCGTCTAGGCTATTGCTTATAAACTGCTCACAGGAGGGAAAATCGAGTGAAATGTGGGAATAAATCGTTGGCAGGGCGATACGGGTGCTTGATGGCAGATGCTTTGGGTGAGGGCGTATGCATGGTATTTGCGCTCCCTTCAGAGGCCTTTTTTTGCATGAGGGAGGAAAGAGGATGGTTTATTTCGGTCAGGAAGCTGCGGTGTGGCTTAGTGTGACGAGAGGCTGCCATTAGATGCTCAATACCTCGCCAGTCGAAGGCATCAGAAGTGCGTGTGAGCGAACTCATGGCCTATGACTCGGACGTACACGCCAAGGAGCAGGGTGCCCTGTAGTAATGGCATGAAGACAACCTGACGCCGTCACGGGGAAGAACGTGAGGTGGAGGAATATAGCGATTCAATGGTAGTACTCACATTCAAGTTGCTCTCGCTGCCATGACTTCGACATCATGGTACCCAAAGCCCCACCGCATTCTTCATAACAACGTATGAAATGCCGCACAAAGACAAGGCTGCAAGAGTGTTAAGCATGCCGCCCGAAAAGGTAAGGCAGAGGCAAATCGCTGGTTGATTATATGGCATCGGACAGCTGGCACGCAAATGAGCTCCTATCTTGCAGGATGGACTACACGGACATGGAAGTCACTGCAAATCACACAGAAGAGCGGTCCCCACAGACCATAGCGCAGTACCCAGAACGAGCTTGACGGAAAGGAGAGAGGTGTAGCCTCAGTAGAAATGTGAGGGAATCACGCTTCTATTCCAGTGCCAGGGATGACTCGCACGATCCGCTCAAGAGCATATGCGGGCAAGCCATCTGATGCCGTCTCGCCTCGTCAGTACTTGCGACACCAAGTTGTGCGGCAATGCACAGAGTCGTAAGTGACGTGAGTAGCAACACCGCGAGAGTACTAGCGGAGAAGACAAACGAAGCCCACTGCCAACCTCTCGCTCAGCGTTGAAGTATACGTCAGTTCCCGGTGTCCTATACCCTCCCTCCGTCAAAGGTATCAACCCGTCAGCTTGTCAGAAACCCCCATAGAGACAGTCGACTTGCCCCCCCGCACGGCAAACGCACAGCTAGCTGACCATCTCAACCCAACATCAACGACCCAGATGTCCCATAAACAAACCACTACTCCACCTCCATCCCACTCCCATCACTCCCCCGCAGCCTGACAATCTCCCTCGCCCCCTCCTTCTGCGCGTCCAGCCTCTTCCTTTCCGCAACGGCCTCAACCTCCGGCGCCACAGCCAGCGAGTTGCCAGCATGCTCCCGGATCGTAGCCCACGGATTGGCTTTGAACGCCGGGTGCGCCATGACCGCGGGGATGCGTGCGGCGTTGGCAGTTCTGTTATCAGCTCAACTCCCTCTCCCAAACCCCCAACCCCAGCCCTCCTGATGACATTGGAGTCCACCCAGCCACTTACAGCAACTTGCGCCTCTGCCTCTCCTTCAGCCCATGCCCCTTCCCCTCCCCGATCTTCCCATCGTCCTCGCTCCTGACCTTCCCAGCCCCCACCACCTTCGGCTTCACCCCCTTACCCCCCTTGCTAACCACAACAGCCTCCTCCTCCACAGCGACGACCGCCTCCAGCGCGCTAGCGATCGAGCCCAGCCCTCCACCCAGCTGCTGGCGCTTCCGCTTCTCCCTCTTAACATGGGACTTGGAGTACGGCGCAGCCCCCGCCGGCCGGGGCTTGGGCTCGAGCTCGACCTTTGACGAGGAGGGGGAGGGGGCGGACGTGGTCTGCTGTCAGCGAGTGGGGATGGGATGGGATGGTTTAGCGTACCTCGGTAGCCGGGGCGTGCTTGGCCAGAGCAGCGGCGGCGACGGGGGCGAGCGCGTGCCGCCTGTGCGAGGGGGCGGACTTGGCGCGCGGCTGGGGTTAGTGCTGGAGGCGGGACGACATGCCATGATGCTTTGACGGGGTGAGGTAGATGGGTGAGAGGTGTCGAAAGTTGTTAGGTGGCGAATTCTGAAATTTCACGGCGCGCGGGTAGGTTGGTCTCTGAGTGGACGTTATGTAGTGCGGGCTCGCTGGGTCGCCTGCGTCAAGCACGACCAAGCGAATATGACTCTGGGCCATCATGTGCATGCTCTGTGCTGCTCTCATGCGTGTGCTCCTCGCTCGAGACGACTGCCTGCTGAGGTATGACTGCGAGCTCGTTGGCTGTGACCCGCTGGTGCGTGCCTGGTGGACGGGGTGAAATCGGCGTCGATGTCGGAGGCGACTGGCCGTCTTCCAACATTTCGACAAGTGTCTCTTCCGTCACAGCATCGTCTCGGCATCGACACAACATCGACACTCAACGACATAGCCGGTATTGGCAGCGCATCTGGAGTGTTCTGAGGCGTCGTGGAGCTGGAGTATAGCCAGTGGATACTCAAATACCAAAACAGACGAGCCGACGGAAACACTGCACCATGCCGAAGTACGTCTGCCTGCCTGTCTCCTCGCCTCACACGACTAACCCCAGCCTCTGCCGCTCTCTTCGCATTCGCCGCCTGGCGAGCGACTGCGCGCTCGCCTCACCGCGCCGCATGAGCTCAGCAACAGTCGGCCCCGACCGCCTGCCCCTCCACCTCCCAGCCTACATGCTCGCCTCGCCGCTGGCCACAACCTCGAAAGTAACCCTCGACTCGTTCCTCAACCAGGAGCAGGACAAGGTCTACTCCTTTCTCAACAAGGAGCGCCAGGACCTCTGGTCGGCAATAACCTTTGCATGCGACGACGAGCTCGTCCAGGCGGCGCTCGCAGCCCCCGGCGCGGGCCAGGAGGGCTGGCTCTCCCCCTCGGCGGCGTATATGGGCCTGCGCTCGTCCGGCCTGTTCTCGCACTACCTCCAGGTCCTCCTCCCCCGCATACGCACGCTGTACGCCAACCTCCGCCCGTCGGGGATGCATCAGCTGCTCGTGTCTGACTTGCTCCTGCGCAACCCGGACCAGCGGGCGTTGCGGGAGGTGCTGATCGAGGAGACGCAGGGCACCGCACCAGGCGAGAAGCTGCGCGCGGGTCTTATCGCGCAGATATACACCCTCATCGCACCGGGTATCAGGCGGAGGACGACCGCAGCCCTCCCGCGCTCAGCCCTCGTTGTCGTCGCTCGCGCCTTGCGCGACCAGCACAGCACCGAGCTCCTCCCCGACCTTTTCTATCAACTCGCGCACAGCTCAAACTGGACGCCAGAGGATGTCTGGCCGATGCTCGACATCACCCTCGACATGGCCAAGAGCGGCAGCGCGACCTCTGCGCTCAGGCTGCTGCAGTACCCCATTGCACTGGGCAAGTTGCCATCCAACGCGCTCGGCCGCAGCTCGGCTACACACCCCGAGGCGGCCTCGCTCATGGCCCAGGCGGCGGTCGTCCGCACAGCCATGGCCTGGGGCATGGACGGGCGCGCGGCCCGAGCAACAGACGACCTGATTGACACCATGGCCAACTCGGAGATCTCCCTCCCTGCTCTCGACCTCGTCTACTCCATCATCCGCGCGGCCTCGGTCACAAAAGAGGACGAGCACGTCTCCTGGGCCGGCCGTACGCTCATGCGCCTCGCCGCGCTGCCGGCCTTCCCGCCCATCCCCAAGGCTGAGCTCGACATCTTCCTCTCGGCGTTACCCACCCCTGCCGCGCTCGAGTTCTACACCTCCCTCCCGGAAGACAGGCACGCCCCGCCCGACCCCCACCACATCCTGCGACTAGCCCTCGCGCAGCCGTCAAAGCCCCTCCTCCGCCGCCTGGTCTCCAACCTGGCCGACAGCGACGCAGACAGCACAGCCGCCATCCCCGGCGTGCTCCGCGCCCTCGCCAGTGCTCGTATGCTACGCGTCGTGCGCGCAATCTACCAGCAGTGGCCGGCCGGGCGTCTCCTCGACTCGAGAACGACCCTAGGCCTCGTCCGGGCATTCACGCGTGGGGCCCGCACATCCCAGAACACAGAGTTTGCCCGCTCCATCCTCGACACCTACCTCGCAGGCAACCCCCCGCGCGTGCTCGGCGCCCTGACTGCGCTTCACGCGCACGCGCTGATCATCTCCGGCCCCGAGGCTGAAGCTCCCTACGTCGACGTGCTCGTCTCCGAACTCGGCCGCTCACGCGCCGAGGACGCCCTCCAGTCCTTTGCGCGGCAGCACCCCCTCCTCGCGCACAGGCTGCAGGCCGTGATACGGAGCCACAAGCTCGAGCTCCCGACCCCGGCTGTCGCCCTCGCCGCCGCGTGCGCTGCACGTCGCTGGGGCGTGCTCTCAGCGTACCAAAGCAAGCAAATCACCGTCCTCGCCAGGGAGAAGCCCGTGCTCGATGCACTAGTCCTGGCCCGGAGGGGACGTATGGCCCCCGCCGCGGTCAAGTTCGTCACCGCTGCAAAGGAGAATCCAGGGGAGGCAGTCCTCGTCCCCGCCGCAGGGGCGCTCCTCCACCGCGCAAGCACGGGTGCATGGCGGCATGGGCTGGAGATTCTCTGCGCTGCGATGGAGTGTGCCCCCCCCGCAGCAGGCGAGGCCGTCGTCGAGCACGCGTGTGTCTTCCTCTCCGCGTATCGGAAGGGAGGGGAGCACTCCGCCTGGCCAGAGTACGAGGAGCGTATCCGCCTCCTAGGGGAGAAGCTCGAGCCCGCGCCGCGCACGCTGCTCGCTTCATTTGCTGATGCCGTGAAGCCATAGGTGGGATGGTTAGTCACCATTCCTCCCTCCTAAACTCGTGGGGTAACCCGCCCCGCCATCCACATCTATCTATGCATCTTCGTATTCTCTTGCCCGTGTTCGTGGTCGCGACGGGGTCCTGCTAGCTAGCGTAGGTGGTTAGCTCGCTGCTGCGATGCATATCTCGAACACGGTGTTCATATTCCGATTCCCCGCGTTAGGCTCGGTGCCGCTGCCGTAACGTCGTCGTAGCCGAGTATCGACCGAGCAGAGATATGGAATTTCCGACCGACCGAGTCGTGATCGTCGTCGTGGTCGGCGTCGTTATCGCTCGTCGACTTACATTTCAGCGTTATACATACCTCTCGCTCGTCGTTCATACCCGTCCCATCCCATCGACAACGTACCGGACATATTCGACGGACGCCCACTCCACACCGTCTGACGACTACATCTCACCTCATCACATCGACTCGACTCCTCATCGAGGCAGGCACTTCCACCCCTACTCCAATCGTCCAACCTACACCAACCCCAATGGCCTCAGTCCAGGCGCAGATCCCGCTGGGATGCTCGGTGCCCGCGCTGACGCACCATGCCATCTCTGTCTCCCTCCCGACGTGGGACGATAATGTCGGGTACGAGGAGGGGGAGAAGCGCGTCGTGGAGAAGATGGAGACGGGGTATCCCCGGTTCTTTATCCATCGGAGTATCCAGAAGGTGAGCACGGCCGTGAGCGCAGCGCGCGGGCGATGGAGAGGCTGCAGGAGACAGTGGGGTGCTTATGCTGCTCTGCGGGCTCTGCGGCGCGATGCGGGGACAGGTCGAGGTGATCGTCGGCAATGGCACCGTCGGTCGTCCCCTTCCGCTGAGCACTGGTGAAGTCTGCATCGGCCAAGCTGCTGCTGCAGCGAGCACCATCAGGCTCACGTTCATGCCCATGGTCATTGCTCTCACGGCGTCGCCGCCTCGCACACTCGCTGCGCTCGTGTACTCGGCGCGGACTCGCTGACGACAGCTCGCCGCCCTCTGCCTCGCCAAGTTCGGCCAGCCCGACGAAGGGTGCATGCTCTTTCCCTCCCCCAAGATCGCCGCCGAAGCGCGCGACTTCCTCTCCTCCCGCTCACCCCCCGTCGCCTCCCACATCGTCGAGTACGTCGTCTGCCCCGGCCCAAAATCCCTCGCCAGCGCAACCTCCGTCGTGACCGCAATCGACTGCCTCGAGCTCCAGATCCTCCTCTTCTCCGCTGCCGACTTCCCCTCCGCAAAGCAGTTTTGGCAGCACACCGGCGACGGGATTAGCTCGCGCCTCGCCGAGCGCGCCCTCGCCTTCCTGGGCGAGACGCCCGCCAACAGCTCCGAGCCAGCAACCAAGCCTGCCCCGCCCACGCGCGGGGGCTACTCCCGCAACCGGCACTACTCGCGCGCCGCGCCCGAACCCTCAACCACCCCGCCGGTGGAGCGCGGCGTCTCCGCCCCAGAGGAGGTAGTCGACCTCCCCGGCTACCTCGAGGAACGGTACGGCCGCAACCTCCCCCTCTTCAACGCGCCGCTAGCCAAGCAGGCCCTCAAGCGGCGCATCGCGGGCGGTCTCCTCCCCTCGGACTCGGAGTTTGGCGCCGCCCCCGAGACCCACCGCGTGACCCCAGACGACGTCTACCTCTTCCCCGGGGGCATGAGCGCCATCTGGCACGCGCACCGCGTCGCCCGCCTCGCACGGCAGGCCTCGGACCGCACCGAGGGCGAGAGCGTCTGCTTCGGCTTCCCCTACACTGACACGCTCAAGATCCTGCAAAAGTGGGGACCGGGTTGCCGCTTTTTCGGGAACGGCACCGACGCCGAGCTGGACGAGCTCGCCGCCCTCCTCGAGGAGAAGAAGACCACCTCCTCCCCGCAAGTCACTGCGCTCTTCTGCGAGTTCCCCTCCAACCCCCTCCTGCGGAGCTGCGACCTGCGCCGCCTCCGATCCCTCGCCGACGAGTACGGCTTTGTCATCGTCATCGACGAGACCATCGGCAACTTCTGCAACGTAGACGTCATGCCCTACGCCGACATCGTCGTCTCCTCCCTCACCAAGATCTTCAGCGGCGACAGCAACGTCATGGGCGGGAGTCTGATCCTCAACCCCAACTCGGGCAACTACGCGGCCCTGAAAAAGGCCATGACCACAGACTACGAGGACAACTACTACCCCGAGGACGCAGTGTACATGGAGCGCAACTCGCGCGACTACCGCTCCCGCATCCGGCGGGTCAACGACAACGCGTACTCTGTTACCGAGTATCTCTTCTCCCGCAGCCTGGCGGACACCTCGACCCCAGCAGAGGGGAAAGCAATCAAGCGTGTCTACTACCCCCGCTACGAGACGCCAGAGCACTACGCCGCGGCGCAGCTCACCCCCCTGGGGAAGGGGGGATTCGGCGGCCTCTTCAGCGTCACGTTTGTGAACGAGGCAGCGTCGCGCGCGTTCTTCGACGCCCTCCCGTGCGCAAAGGGGCCGAGTCTGGGCACGAGCTTTACCCTCGCGTCGCCGTACACTATCCTCGCGCACTATGTCGAGCTGGACTGGGCGGCACAGTTTGGCGTCGAGGCGGGGTTGGTACGGATCTCGGTTGGGCAGGAGGACGAGGCGGTGTTGCGCGAGTGGTTCGAGGGGAGCGTCAAGGCTGCCGAGGCGGCTGTGGCGGAGAAGTAGTTGTAGTACATTAGATTATGCGTATGCATCGCTCCAACTGCTCGGGCGATGGTCACGCTAGTCAACTAGGCTCGGTTTCTCTAACTCTTGCCCGCGCGGTTCTCGCTACGCTCTTGTTCGCTCTTCCTGACACTCGCCCGCTCTCGCCCTCGCTGCGCTCGTGCTCGGCGTGCTCGCGTCTCGCATGACATGCATCTAAATCTCCTTCCACCCCGTCTCGAGCCCCCGCGCTCCCATCCCCCCAAGCCCAGCAGACACCAAGCCCAGACCAAACACCGTAAGATGCGCAGTAACACCCATCCCAAACCCACGGTACAGCTGCGACACGCCCGAGAGGAACCCGCCCTCGTCCGCAACCCCCATGTGGTGCTTGCGCGGCGCGGCCGTCTCCTCTGTGACAATGCGCCACATTGCCTCGACCATGCCGACGTAGTCCCGGTCGCGGAGGCGCACGACGCTGCGGCAGCGCTTTCCGCCGCCGGGGGCGCGGGACTGCAGCTGCAGGCGTTTGCGGATCGTCTCGATTGGCAAGATAAGCAGCATCGAGGCGATGTTGAGGCCCAGGTCGGCGAGGGAGTAGGTGATAGGCTGGAGGTCGGGGGAGAGGCCGAACCAGCGTTCCAGGACGAGAGGGATGGAGAGCGTCAGCAGTGGACGGAGGGTGAGGTCCAGGACTGCGGGGATGAGGACGTTTGGCGCGGTGTACAGGCCGAGGATGCCACCCTCTTCTGCGATTGCGCGGCGGAGGAGCGTCGCGCTGCTGGGTGTGCTGGGGTGGGAGGAGGCCCAGACGATGAGCCGTGTGCGGACGAGCTCTAATGGCGAGAGGATGAACTGCGTGATGGCGTGGGACGCGACCTGCAGCGCGAGGGGGATGCCCGGGCTGGGGAGGGCGGTGAGGGGGAAGTCGAGGGGGAGGGGGCCGTTGCCTGACACGGAGGGGGCGAGGGCGAAGACCAGCGAGTGGATGTGGGGCTGGATGAGGGTGGAGAGGACGGCGTGGAGGGTGGAGACGAGCTGGCCCTTCCAGAGGGCAGGGAGGCCTTCAGAAGGAGTAGCGCGGATGCGCCGGATCATGCCCCAGACGCCGTTGCCGCGGGAGATGTCGGGGTCGTCCTTGAGGAGCCAGGAGGGGGAGGCTGGGGTCAGCGACGTCGACGCACGAGCGTAGCGATTGCGGCGGCGCGGAGGCCCTTCGCTATCAGGTGGGCGTGCCAATGAGCCTAGTCGCGAGGCCTCTTATGGCAGGGCTGCTGCCATAGGTGAAAAAGGACAGCTGCAGAGCTGGCCCCAGAGCGTTGCTGCAGGTGAAGAGCTGCAGAGCATCACTGCTAGACATAGTTGCCGTGCAAGCCTCCAGAGCGTCATCGCTGATCACAGACGACAACCGCCACACCGGCAGACAACAGCCGCCCACCCCCACGCCGTCCACCAAGCCACCGCTCCACCACCACTCCACCCCGCACTTCCAAACGACTCACGATCAGGCAGATACCCCGCCGCATCCGCCGGCGGCGGCGGCGGCGGCGCATAGCTCGTCTTGGGCGCCTCAACCCGGTCAGAAAAGTACACATCCGCCTCGTCCGGATTCGAGAGGTTGTCATCCTCGGCGCCCCAGTCGCGGTCCCGCTGGCCGTGGCCTTGGCCGTGGTTCCGGCCGTCGATGTCTTGGGGCGCGTACCGCGCGCGGGGGCGGTACTCGACCTGGAGGAGTGTCTTGCCTACCTCGAAGGGCATGCCCAGGGCTGTTACGAAGAACTGGGTGCCGAACAGCTGGATGGGGGAGGGGAGGCCGAGGTCGACGACGGCGTCGTCCAGTTCGGGGGCGAAGGGGGGTGCATGGGGTGGTGGGGCGG